>CM076664.1:1598346-1705328 GCA_038496675.1 Rachycentron canadum | reverse complement strand
TCAGGCCCCTCAAGCAGAGGCCCTGGCTAAGGTTCAGTAATCTGTCCGGGACAAGGGGTTGAAGGTTGTCAGCTCTGCAGCGCCGCCTGCTGCCTTTAAGGGAAACAACTCCACCTGTAACCTTTACCCTTCAAACCTTTTACCCTTTTAGAAAATACCCTTATTTGGCTTATTATAAGTTCTTCATTAAACATAATATATATATATATATATATACCTGGTGATAAGTTCTTAATGGTAGAAACAAAAAATAAGTAAGTAAAAAAAAATTTTTTTACATTTGCTGACCTCTATTCCGCCATTTATTTTGTGTCTTCTGCGCATGCGTCGCCTCGAAAGGAGAGCTGTCGAGGTCGAATCGCAGGATTTCTTCAGTCTTGGGTCGAAATAGAACAAAATGCCCGCAGACTACGATAAAGAAGCATACCCGGAGCCTCCTCGGCGGACTCCGGTTGTGGACAAACAGTCATCGCTGCCAAACCTGGCCCAGATCGTGTCTGAGCTCTTTCATTACTCCGTGGAGCTGCCTGTCACCAAATTTAGAGGTAACCGGAGCTAACGGAGCTAGCTGTGCTAACAGGACCACAGCACAGCTCTCGGGGTTTTATACTAAACCTAGTTGCTTTTAGACACGTACCGGTGATATCACGGGCTGTTACGTTGTGGGGTCTCGCAGACACGACTTTGTGGGAGTAATGTAACGCTGTGGTGGGAGTTAATGCCAGCTGTGTGTGCTCTGTTAGCTAAGTGTTGTGCTAGGTAGCCATGCCGCATAGCTTTGCCCAGACTGGACTGGACTGCTCTGCTCTGTTTCCTCCCTCATGTAGAGGCTCTGGACAGCATCCAGCTTAAAAACAGGCCCGTGTACTACCACCAGAAGTTCCGCCGTGTCCCGGACCTGACTGAGTGCCAGAAGGGAGATTACGTCTGCTGCTATGAGGCAGAGATGCAGTGGAAGAGAGACTAGTGAGTTGTGTGTGTGTGTGTGTGTGTGTGTGTGTGTGTGTGTACATATATACACAACAACATGCACGTGTTCAACATGCAAACAGAAGAATAGTGTTAAATCGGATGGATTATTAACTGTACAAGGCTGCAAATGCTGTAGGCTCCCGGGTCCCCCACAGGGCCCCCGGAAATCTCTATATGTGCCAGTTGTAATTTCATTAAGTGACATAATATAAACTGATACAGTGAAGACCTAAAGCGTGTCGTGCATTTCCGTGCTGTGTGCAAAAACATGCACACAGCAAATCTTGGAGTTTCTGCAGAAGTGTACTGCAATGTAATAGTTTCATGGTCAAGATCATCAATGACAATGTGACATTTTTTCAGTACCAACGTTATATAAGAATTAATTCTTAAACTTGAGTAATTGATTTAACTTGATTGGGATAAGCAGCAGGAAATGGGTTAATAGTTTAACCAGTGAAAATATATATTATATTTGTTTCAGCAATGCTATAATGACCAAAAATAATTTCTCAGGAGAAAAAAAACAGCTTCTATGGACTAAAGTGGCATGTATTCAGTGTGACCTCCCCTTACACTTGAGCAATAGCAGGAACCTGGCTCTTAAACCTAAATGGAATTGAACTATAATTAATGTCATTGCTATCTGCTATCTATATATAAGAATTGAAGTGTATAATTATTGTTCTAACAACCTGCTGAAGCACAGTCCTTATCACAATGATCAAATCAAAATATTTGACTGTTGAAATTTGAATATAAGACTCTTTGAGATCTACAAGTAACCTTCTTGGGGTGCGGCGGCGGCGGCTATCTTATGTCCATACCCCTGTGCACAATGCACAAATAGAGAAATTACTTTTACATTTTTGCTATTGAACAATGTGATTGACCTGAACAGAAACATAAGTCCATAAAGTTTATTTGGCTTCAGGAATGACAATGGTTTTGCAGTTTGCTGGTTGAAAATTGATAACTTATGTCAACCTCACATCTCAGTCATGTGGACCAGGAGATTGTGAAAGTGATCGAGGAGCGTCTAAAAGCCTGCTACGCAAGAGAGGGGCCCAGCTCCGACCAGAACTGTATCAAGGAAGTGAAGCAGTTCGATGATGTGACCAAGAACTTTTTGTCACGCTGTAAGTAACTGCTGTTTCACACTTTAATGTAGGTACAGTGCAGTAAAATGTGGAATTATTTTTGCCGTTTCCAAGCTTTACTTTAGGAACCATAAATCATGTCATGCTGTTGTGTGAATACAGCAAGTCTTTTTTTTGTAATGTTCAATGATTCCAGATTCTGAAACTTGAGGTTTGTCAGTTTAATGAATTAATTATTCCAACTGCTTGGATTCTGGGAAATAGACATTTCTTAAATTTTACAGATTTGAAGTTTATTTCATGCAACTTAATTTTTCCACCGGATTTTAATCTATGACCTACCACTTTTCAGATGGAGACCTGGGAATTCATGCCAATGCAAGGAAATGTCTAATGAAGCAGAAAGAACGAATGATGGCAGCTCAGGCCCAGAAAGCCTAGAATAATTCTAATAAAATTTATGTCACGTGTATTTGTGTCCTTCTGTCTTGTCCTCTGAACAGTCATATGAAGCTGTGGTAGTTGGTGAAGCAACTAAACATTTGAGATTTTCCTTTAGATTTGAGACTTGTCAGCAAACAATGTTTTACAGGTAGTATTATTAACACTGCAAATCAGTGATTAGTCTTTCAAATCTCACCAATGGTGACTTAAATTACATATACAATTTAAGGTGCTATTTTCTAAGCTCAGCAGATGCAAAAATCAGTCAATGCACAGTGAACGTTTCAGAACGTTTATTCAACGATCTTCTGTACAAAAAGTTTAGGAGGTAGCTGCCTGGACAGCCTGTCCCCTCTGCACAGACACCCTGGTGTGAGTCTTGGCCAGATGGTCAGTGAACTCCTGCAATAACAATGTAGAAAGGATGTTAATACTTACACCATATATGTTAAATCACAACCAACAGTCCAAGCTGTGTACTGTACCTGGTAAGGAGACTTTGTGAAGACTGTCTCCTTCCAGAGATCAGGGGTCAGGTAGCTGTAAGTCTTGGAGATGGCATCAAAGGTGGCCTTGGCTGAGGAAGAAACCACAGAAACCATGAGTACATACTACAAGATGGAGGCTACAGCAGGCAAGTCCTAAAATGTCATTTGGGGAAAAGAAAAAAAAAAAAAATGTTGAGCACTGAAAAGGGGAACAGAAGAGACCACTTGACAGTCTTTCTGCCGTGCATTAAAATACTCATTTCTTTCTCTCCTGATAACGACAACTACACCACAGAAGAGGTGAAGCTGAGCAGAGCAAGGAGAGGACCAGAAACAATGAGCAGATGAAGACAGACAAACTGGAAGAAGCTTACCAAAGTTGCCGAGGGTGGCAGTGCAGCCCCTGGCAGAGGTGTAGCAGTCATCAATACCAGCCATCATGAGCAGCTTCTTGGGCACAGGGGCAGACACAATGCCAGTACCACGGGGGGCAGGGATGAGACGCACCAGGACAGAGCCGCAGCGGCCAGTCACCTTGCAGGGCACAGTGTGGGGCTTGCCGATCTTGTTACCCCAATAACCTCTCCTGACTGGGACAATGGACAGCTTGGCCAGGATGATGGCTCCACGAATGGCTGTGGCCACCTCTTTGGAGCACTTCACTCCCAGACCAACATGGCCATTGTAGTCACCAATGGCAACAAAGGCCTGAAAACAAAATCAGAGGCCAGTGTTAGATTTAAAGCATTACAAGAGGATAACAGCTATGTAGAGCTTACATACACACACACACACACACACACACACATAAATAACTCACCTTGAACCTGGTGCGCTGACCAGCCCTGGTCTGTTTCTGGACAGGCATGATTTTCAGCACCTCATCCTTCAGACCAGAACCCAGGAAGAAGTCAATGATCTCAGACTCCTGCAGGAAAACAAAGAATTAGATAATGGTCCACTGCAGTGAGACAGCAACCCATATATTGCATGTTTGCAGTCATTATCGACACATCCAATTTGATTTGAATTTTGATCAGTTGAACATAGTTCTCCCAACATGAGTAGCATGTGTTTAGATTATGAACAACATCTACATTATCTACTCAATTTGTCTATTCCATCGCTTCTTCATGAAGTACCTTTAAAACTCAAGTTGATTCACGTTTTACTTCACCTTTCAAAGCCAGTTAAGACATGCATAATGTCAGCTACTACATGTTGAACTTTGGAAGCTGGTTAGAAAATATTGTGCTGCAATGATCAAGCATTTGCTCCAGTGGCAAGGTCCTGGTCCTTCAAAATAAGGTAAACCTCTGTTTTCAAACATTGTCAGAGAAAGTGATGCTTTAGTCAAGTGTGAATACACGAGGAACAAAATAATGCAGCCTATAAATAAAAGGGTCGTTGTAAGGGGGGGTGAATAATACTGGGGACATCTGCACAAAGTCACTGATCTTCCTTATTTTCATTTCAGCAGGTTATAGTTAGCACACATTAAGCTTACCTTGATGGGCAGAGAATAAAGGTAGATCTCCTCCAGGGACTTGATCTTCATGTCCTTAACCAGGCGGCCCAGCTTGGTGACTGGCACCCACTGACGGAGCAAAGAGCATACTCTCGGTTAAACATGATTCACAGCATCAGTTTCACATCTAGACCACTGCATAACAGACAACAAAATTGTGATTTGGAGTCTGAAACTTACTTCCTTATCCTCGGACTTGCCGCCACGAGCACCGCGGCCCCTGCCGCGGCCTCTACCGCGTCCACGGCCCCGGCCGCCGCGGCCACCAGCGCCAAAGCCTCCGCGAAAACCTCCTCTACCACCGGCGTCGTCCGCCATTTGCTGTAGGACAAAACAATTTTAAAAAGATTATTTTATTAAATACCCACGTAACTTTGCCTACATTTTTATTCGGAAAACCTTTCAGGAAGCGTTTCTTTTTACATCATATCACTGAGCACGAGCATCGCCGCCATATTGAACACAAGTCCCTTCAAATGTATTAAAATCTCGATTTCGCTGCGTTGTGCTAATAAATGTGTTACGTGTTTAACAGAAGATGATCTCTGTTGATTTTATAGGGTATATTCAATGTCTGTGGCTGAACGATGCCGGAGATTAAAACGGATTTGTCACAAAATGAAAAGCTTGGACGTGCGACTTACGTGATCGGTATAACAGGAAGAAGACCAGCGAGAAGTTCCACTGGGTTTTATTAAGACGTATCATCGCGATACTTCGTCCGTGAGTAAAACGGCACTAACGGCTGCCCCCTGGAGGCAGTTTGTCTGAACGTGCACCTGCCGAAAGAAATGGGTAAGTAAGTTCATACACCCTGTGAACTCCACTGCACATGGCATTTTTTTTTAATTATTATTCTCAACCAGAGATTATAATTAAATGATTCATTTCGATTGATAGAAAATTAATTGATTGAAGTTTGGGGTTTTTTTTGGAAACTTGGCAAAGATTAGTTATATCTTCTCAAATGTAAATATTCAGTTTTCTATGGCAGCAAACACAACATGTTTGAGTTTTTAACTTTTTGTCAGTGAAACAAGAAATTTTAACATGTTAACTTGAGCTTCAAGAAATAATTATGAACCTTTTCACTGTTTCTTTCAATTTCTTATAATACAAGCAATTGGTTATTCAATTATTATGTATGTACTCTTCTCCTATGCTGGAACAATACAACCTAGCCCCAGGTTTTCTGAGCATTAATGACTTTACACACAAAAAACAGAAGCAACCTGATAAAAACACAATTTCACAACAAATGAGAACAAAAACAAAAAATGATTCAGCTGCATTATCATGTTAATCGTCATTGTTCATCACTTGTCAACAAAGATTCAGTCTAATCTCCCTTGAATGAAGTTATGGATGTTAAAAGCTTTATTTACAAAATAGATGAAACTACTACACGAGACTGTTACAAATCCACTCATTTTAATCCTAAAAACACAACTTCAAAGAAACAACACGTGGAAATTAAACACAGCAGTAACCAACCAGCAGCAGCAGCAGTAACTGACTTGTCCCTCAGCAGTTACTGTTGCTGCTACTTGGAGTCCCACTGGAGCTGCCACTGCTCTCTCCGAGGTCCTCCTCCTCTTCTACCTCATGCAGATCGTCCATCACCTCCAGGCTCTCACAGATTAGTCCTATCTGCCTCTTCATGTGGGCCATGGTGCTCTGCATCCTCCTCATCTTCCTCTGCAGTGCAGTTGCAATGGCCCTGTGGTTTCTCTGTCTGGCTTCGTACTCCTGCCTCAGTTGCTTATAGCAGTTGTGCTCAGCCTGGGTGCGGTGGGAGAGTATCGTCCCACAGCCCATGTGGCAGGGCTGTCGCCAGTGTTCACAGTGGCGGGCATGGGTGTCCAAGTCCCTGCGTAGTAGCTGCGCCCGGCAGCCTTGGTATGGACATGGGATTAGCTCGAAGAGACAGCTCATACTGTGGCAGTACTGCTCTGAGAGGGAGAAGGTCTCTGTACAACCACGGATCTCATTCTTACACTGTAAGAGGCCAGAAACAAAGCTTCAGAGCGTCAAGACTAGATCAGGACCAATTTTTAGGCTTGTTTGTTATCATGGTCATTTTTTTTCATACCCAGATGTGGCCACTCAGTTGCTAAAATGAGAGTTGTCACAATGACTGGACATAACTTTCCTCCTTGATGTCTATAATTTACATACAAATGGATACAAATGTATCACTTTCCCACCTTGATCCTCATGCGTCCAATAGATTTGCTCAGCTTGAACATGACAAAGATCAAGCTCGGGTTAACAGGCTTTCTGCAGCAGGGACAGGTCTCCTGTCTATGAAGGATAACAACAGTTATTCCTTACTTCTTCTGCATGGACGAAACATGTACAGCACAATTGTGCAATGTTCTTGTCCAGTGGTATTGACCCTTGTTGTGTTTAGTACCTCTTGAGCCACTGTAATATACATTTCTTGCAGAAGATGTGGTGACATGCTGCTCTCACTGGACACCTGAGGACTCCCTGGCATATGGTGCAGATCAGATCGTAGTCGGGGGTGTCCACAAACAGCTCCACATCGTAGCCCCCACTCTGCGTTGACAACTCTGGATCCGCCTGGATGTGGCCAACATAGACACTACTTTGTTCAGGGTTATCATTGTGTATTATTACTGTATGTTTTTAGGAAGATATTATAGGTCACAAATACAACAGCTGAGGAGATGGACAGACTGAAATTAGGGGCTCAACAGCTGCCTACAACTAGTCCACGCTGTTTTCAACATAAAGGCAGAAGGCAACAAAGCAGAATTGTTCTGGAAAGTCATATGACTGATCACATGATTACAAAAAGCAAAACTGTTTCCATAACAAAACGCATGAAAGTTACAAAATTCTTATAAACACACAATGTTTACCTTCAATGTGTGGATTTCCTAAATATCATATTCAGTTATTTTAAATATTGAATTTAAACCGAAAGAAGCGCATACAAAAAAAGGGAAAGTATATTTAAGTTCAATTCAGGACGTAGCTGGTCCAATACAACATATGTAAGGGTTACTTTGTCAAAATAAAAAAAAAAACAGCCAGTAAAGGTGGCGAAAAAACATGAATAAATAAATGAAGAGAGGCTGTTGTCTACTCACCATGTTTAACCTCCTTTCCTCACCGCGTTTCCATTCCCGGCGCTGGTTTACTCCATATCGATCCTCTCACATGTCACACACCAAACACTCACACCCTCGTTATCAAAGCAACACACACATGAACATTCCTGACAAAACATGAAGGAGGGACCATGTGTTTCTCTCGCTCTCTCGCTCTGTCTGTGTGTGTGGACAAATGAAAACAGTAAGTGATAAAAACGAAGGCAGATAATGGCGCTCATTATGGAGCGTCCTTTCCCTGCTGTTCTAGCATCAGGGCTCAGCCTCCATGTGTCAACGGGGACCTTTAATCATGAATTGCTCCAGCTGGGTCTATTGTTTAAAAGTAATAACGATATTTCAATAATAATAGAGACATACGTTCAATTTTATATTCCTACAAATCACATGTTTATACGTTTTATTTTATGGATTTCCATCTATTTGATTGCTGACAATAAAAGCAGGATTTTTTTTTTTTTTACCATGTTAAATTATTAAAACCTTCCGGCCAATCAAAACTCCGTGCGCTCAGATGACGTACAAAGTGTGCGACTCCAGCTATCAACATGCGGGATGGCTGTGTTGACTGTATCCAACGTGTGAAGCGAGGAGTGTCATTTTAATCGTTCAAGCTGCCAAAACATTTCGTTTTTGGGGTATTTCTCCTGAGGAAGATGGCGAATAACAACCTTCAGTTCAAAACAAAGTAAGTTTTTTTTGTCGCGTGACGCGTCCAGGCTGCAGACATCGTAGGGTGGCTAATACAAGCTAAGCTAAAGTGTCACTAAAGGTTGCCACAGCTTGCAATCTTATATTTCTGTTATTGCTTCACAGTTATGCTGTTTCCAGCAAGATTGAACCGTTTTATAAAGGAGGGAAAGTGCAGGTGAGTGATCTGCTCTGTGCGGAAACGGTCTGTCTGTGACTTTTATCAGGACTTGAGTTCGCCACAGAAAACATTATACAACTGTTTTCACAAGGCAACTTTGAGAGTTAGCTGTTAAGACTACACCTTTAACCCCTGTGCTTGTTTCTATTTTCCAGATCAGCAAAGACGAGAAACACATCTTTTGCACTTGTGGCTCTCGTGTCAATGTTTTGGAGATTAGCACCGGGAAGATTGTCCATAGTGTAGAGCATGTGAGTCCACACTGGGTGGTTAGTCTTGAACCCTGGAGTCATACATTTATGATATTTAAAACAACCGAGCCCATTAGTTTAATCTGTAACAATTCATTCCTAGGATTTATTCAACAAAACACTTTTTGCATCTGTCTTTTCGAATATAAGCATTTACTGCTTTGTTTTGCTGTAAGTTTTATAATTTGTTTTGTTTTAGTGTTTTGGACACTTAATTTGACAAAAAAAAAGAGAATGTCTTGGACTCTGGGAACTTGTGATAGGCAAGTTTTTCTTAATTTTGGGCAAGATCCTGAAGTAAAATGTCACTGGCTCACATAAAGCACCACTAAGGAATGACGTTTTCACATATCATCCTTGGCATTTTGTTTTATAGTTCTGTGTTAATTAGTATTCCCTCTCTTATAATGTCAGTGATTCGTGAATGTGCATCTTTGATTATTTTGAGAATCTTTCCATCTTTTCTGTAGGATGATCAAGAGGACATCACATCTTTCGCTCTCAGCTGTGATGATGAGGTAATGCAAACACCTCAGCCACTCGTCATTTCTTCAGTGTGAATTTGCTGTGCGTTCAAATTTCAACCTGGAAAAGAGTATTTAGTATGTGTTGATGTCCCTGCTCTGTGTCCCACCACAGCTGCTGGTAACAGCAAGCAGGGCTTTGCTGCTGAAGCAGTGGGACTGGAGACAAGCTCAGTGTACTCGCTCCTGGAGAGCCATTCACACTGTGCCTGTAGCCAGCATGACCTTTGACTCCACCTCTACGCTCCTGGCTACAGGTCAGCTGACACTGGACTAATAGTAGTCAGTTACACTTGCTACATAGACATTTTTACAGTTTTCAGAGTTTACCTCTCTTGTTGTCCTGCAGGTGGGTGTGACGGCACCATCAAGATTTGGGATGTGGTGAAGCAGTACTGCACTCATAACCTCAAAGGGTCATCTGGTGTTGTGCAGTAAGTCCAGACACCTGCGAACTAGAGAACACATGGAGCCTTTTTCTTATAATTTGTTACTTCAAAAGTTGTGGCTGTAAGAATTACACAGTTAGTCAGAGGATAAGGTTAGTGAGTCTTTAATGATGTGAGCGATATTTTATATTTACAAACCCCAAACTGCTCCTGATAGCTTATTAGTTGAGCGTGTCAGGTGGTGTACTGTGAATATGGCATATTGTTTACTAAACATATGTTGTTAACTTTAAATCAATAATTAGAATTTCATTAAGGCTTTATGCAAATTTTGCAGATGAGTAATGTCACATTTACAGGCACACTCTTAAAATAACTTGTTGGTTATGGTGAAGTATAATAACAAACACAAAAAAGTGAAAATATTAAAGATGGAAAGTTACAGATTACACAGTTTAGGGATTTAAGGTCCAGAAATGGTTGTAACTATCCTTGTGTATCTTTGCAGCCTGGTCCAGTTCCACCCAGACATCAGCCGGCTGCAGCTCTTCTCCTCCTCTCTGGACTGTGGCATTCGGCTGTGGGACCTGCGCTCCAGTCAGTGTGTGAGTGTGCTGCAGAGCCACTACAGCACTGTCACCGCTCTCTGCTTCAGCCCTGATGGTGGCACCATGGTCAGGTATTGTACTGTATGCCTATTCCAACAATGCAATATCCCATCTGTTATCTTCAGTCAAATCTAGGACATTTAAGATTTGTCTGGCGTGCTAAACTGTGTGTTTTAAAGCTGGGTTTCCCATCGTGTGTAACTGTGTGCTAATATTTACTTATAGTTCTGGCAGAGACAAGATCTGTACCGTATGGGACCTGAAGACTCAGAAAGCCAAGAGGACCGTACCTGTCTATGAGGTGTGACTGATTTCCAAAGATTTCGTGTTTTGTTAAAAGACGGTTAATGGCTTATCTGAGTAATACAGGATAACTGCTAATACACAATTTTTTGTATTCCCCATGTGGGGAAATGTTGTAGCTGTGAGTTTAAACTCAAATTGTTCATTACTGTGTGTTACCTTGGTCTGCAGGCTGTGGAGGGTGTTGTGTTGCTGCCTGAGAATAAAGATTTCTCTCAAATTGGAGTAAAGAGCAAAGACTTGCATTTCATCACAGCTGGCAGCAAAGGTTTGGTTTCTGCCTTGTTCTTAAAATCTAGGCAGTGTTTCTATGTTCTCTTTGATTCACTTCTCCTCCCTTTGCTTCCCTGTAGGTGTGTTGAGAGTGTGGGAGGCCAGCACAGCACGTTGTGTCTACACCCAGACCCTCACCTCCACCTTCACCCCTGTTTCTGAGGAAGAGGAAGAGAAGGACGATGACCCCCGCAGTCTAACCTATCTGCTTCACCTTCCTGCCTCGTCCAGACTGGCCACAGTCACTGCAGAACACAACATCCTGCTCTACCAGCTGCCTGCCCTCACCACACAGCAGCAGGTGTGTAATGGGAACAAACTTGAATGCATTATGGAGATCCAGATTTGATATGTATTGTTTTTCTTTAACTGACAAATAATGGATTATTGAGCTGATAAAGTTTGAGAGAAAATTTAAATGGAGCATCAAAGGACAACGATTTGTTCAGTGTTTTTCACATGGTTAACTGAAAAGTCTTTAGCTCCTCTGTATTAACTTGTAAGTTAAAACAAGTTGGCATTCATATCAGCTGTGAGATATATATATGCATACTGTATATTTAGTGTATATATTTAGTTCCTTGCATTATTATGATAATGATGATGATGATTATTAGTAGTATTAGTATTAGTTTGTGTAATGTCAAACTAGAGACCCCAGACTTCAAGGTGCCACTGATACAGATTTAATGGACATTCTCTATCCACCCTCTCTCAGTTTGTAGGTTACAATGACGAGGTGCTCGATGTGAAGTTTCTGGGTAAAGGTGACAGTCATATCGTGGTGGCCACCAACAGCTGCCAGCTGAAGGTCTTTGAGCTGCTCACCAACAGCTGCCAGATCCTGTACGGACACACAGGTCAGTCACCAGCAGAGGGCAGCATGTGGTTGTGTAAATCAACACATTAGACTTTCCATAGTATTTAATTAATTCTGAAGAGTGTAAAAAGTTTCTGTAATCCTGCCATTTGCTCATAGATGTGTATAGCCAATAAAGCCTCAGTATAACTTTAAGTATATGTGTTTCACTTTATATACCTTATCTTACATATTTAATCTCCAAATCATCACTATATTATCTATCGATATAGATCAGTTTGGATCAAAGTATTTGCCTAACGAAGAAATGTAAACATATTAAAATATATTTACTGTAGCTTCTGAAAGTTGCATTAGTTCTTTCACTGAATGAAAAAATATGGGGAAACACTAAAAACAAAAGTGTGCCTAAAATTAGACACTGCATCAGTGTTACTTCACTGACTGACAAAATCCCTTTAACAATTAAAGTTGTAATAATTTCTATGACAAAATGTTATAACCTTTAATTAAAACAATTAAACAGCTATCAAAAGCGAAACAGTTTGGATTAGTCCCAATGAAAACTGTAATCCACAAGACTTTGTTATCTTGGCTTTGTGCTGTTAAAAGGAGACTTGCTGAGCAGGTCGTATATCTATTGTCTACTGTGATTCTTATATTTTCTTCTACTTTTATCTGTTTAATCTTCCACAGATACTGTCCTCTCACTTGATGTGTTCAAAAAAGGCTCTCTCTTTGCAAGCTGTGCAAAGGTGAGAACACGTCCAGCAAAACTGGAGACAAGGAACAGAGAAAGACAATAATTCCACACATTGTCAACCTCACCCTACAAATGTTAATCCACGTCCACATGAAGCTATCCTCGAAATAAAGATTCATTGTGTGTGTGTGTGTGTTTGTTTCTAGGACAGGTCAGTGCGAGTGTGGCAGATGGACAGTGAAAGCGGTCAGGTGCGATGTGTGGCCCAAGGCTTGAGTCACGCTAATGCTGTTGGCTCCATCACCTGCTCCAGGTAATACACCACATTCCTGCGGTCAGTGTTTTCCTTATCATATTTATGAACACTGATAAAGAAGAAGCTGGTAGATGTTCAAAAAAGATGGGAACTCAGTGGGTCTTTGTGAATGTGTGTGACAGTAATGATCCTCCGTTTTCTACTCTGTGTCTAGAATGAAAGCATCTTTCATAGTGTCTGGCAGTCAGGACTGTACAGTGAAGGTGTGGGATCTGCCAGCAGACCTGTCCACGACGGGGGCAGACATGTGTCATCTGACCGCCCGTGCCACAGAGAAGGCACATGATAAGGTACATGGGAAAAATTATGTATTCCAGGAGGAACCAAAAAAATAAACCCAAACTGGAACCATTTGTGGCTGGTAGCATAAGAAATACTGTTTACTTGGGGTTACCAGCTTTGTTCAATGCAGAAGGCAAACATTTCATAGCCCTTTATCAGACTCTGTGTGGTTCAGATTCGAGTTTGCACATTGAGATTGTGGGATATGTTCTGCAGAAACTTGCTTTTCATGATCTCATCAGAGGAACACGATGTCTCTTTCAGCATCAAAACTAAATTAAATCCTTGACTGACAAATAATAAATATAGAAACTAAGGGGTGTGTCATACTTACATACTTCCTTATTGTCAAGCAGACAAATGCTGCTTGACAATAAGGAAGTATGTAATCTTGAAATTCATACATGAAAGGCTTTTGTGTACATAGGAAAACTCGGAAAAAACCTATCCCCTGGATAAAAAAAAAACTTGTCAGCTGAGGAACACGTTTTCTACTTCATTGACAATGACAAATAGCATTTGAATGTAAACAGGAAAAATTGAGTCTTGAATGCTAAGTTGTTAACCTGTAACTGAATGTAAGGTGTGGCGTTTTGGTCACCTCCAGTCCAGCTCTTTCTCATTGCCCACTTCATATATGTGCATGGCCAGTTGCACATTACAGGTCTTGTTTACATAGTTGTGTCTTCATGTTGTTAAACGAAAGCTCAAGATATGACGTTGAAATGAAAGTCTTTATACATCTGGCCAGATAATATAATCAGTTTTGGATAGTAATTGTTGTTGTGTCATAGTGGTTTCGGTAGTGATATGGACAAGAAACTGCAGAAAGTTAGAGGTAACAGAACAAATCATCCATTCAGGTCTGTGATGAGGTTATTCTTTCAATAAGCGGCACTCTTTACGAAACAATTCCACTTATATACAGTTTTTATTTGTGGGAAGAACAACATTATATTTATATTTATTATCTATATAAATTTGGCTCTTCAGAGTTTTCCAATTCCTGCATTGTCACTTCTCTATGAAAGCGTTTCTGTAAATTGAAAATCAGTCCTCATTACACCATTGTTCTCTCTTACCTCTGTTATTCCAATACATAATAACGCCTTGTTATAATGTGTCATAATGTCATAAAGTGCCTTGTTTCCTTTTCCATGGAATAGAGGGACGATGTCATTGTTTTAAGTAATTCTTACCTTTTCTTTTTTTCTCTCTTTCTGTGGTCAGCTGATTTGAACAGTTTGTCCAACCCATGACTAATACAAAGGCGTTTTGTATTGAAATGACAGAAAGCCAACAGTTACATGGTTACCTGCATTACAAATTACAGGTTGAGGGATAAACGGTTGAAGAAGAATAAATGATAGCATCAAATAACTTCCACAAATTGTGGATGTATGACTGAACAAGCTTCAGAATTTAACATTTTCCTTCTAAGAAAGCCAGTTTACACAGCATTATATTTTATAGGATTATTTAGACTTTACACAGAAAAAATAGTGAGGACACTGAAACACACTCACACAGGTGAGTTAATCTTCTGCTATCTCTTTGCAAACACCCTTATGAAAGTTGACATTTCTTATAAGGAAGTGCTTAAAAATTCACCTGCTCACCATTGGAATGGATACTGTCAACAAAATGCTGGGAAGTCAAAGTTGAGAATTTCTTGCTTTTCCTGCTGCACTGACACATTCCTGCCTCAGAGCGCAACATTTCACGGTTGACTATGTCCATCAGCAGCAGCAGCTTCCTTAGCCCCTCTTTTGTTTTCATGAAAAGACATTCTTTAGGATATATCAGATCTGTGAGATGTTAATCACAACTGAGTGAGGTGACAATAGATGCAGTATAATGAGAGGAATTTAAAGAATCTCTCTGTGTTGTGAAAAAGAAATGTGATTTCCAGTTTGTCTCTTTTTCTTACCTCTCACCCCTTTTTTTCCTCTTTTGTCTGTCTGTGCTATCTGCTACGTATGTAAATGTTTTAAAATTAATTCCCTCCTGCATTTCACCAACTTGTGGAAAGTCAATCCTCATTTCCTGAACCTCCTCTCTTGTTATTTCTCCAGGATGTAAACAGTGTTGCAGTGTCGCCTAATGATAAGCTACTGGCCACGGGATCCCAGGACCGAACTGCCAAGCTATGGTCGCTGGCAGGAGAGGGGAATGTTGGCCTGCTGGGGGTGTTTCGTGGCCACCGCCGCGGCGTCTGGGCCGTGTGCTTTTCTCCTGTCGACCAGGTGCTGGCCACTTCCTCTGCAGATGGCACCACCAAGCTCTGGAGCCTGCAAGATTTCAGTTGCCTCAAGGTGGGCCACTATATCACAGTTAATTGTGAAAAGCTGTATTTCACACTCTCATACCCGCTGGACATGTTAATAGCTTTTTTTATATTATTTTTATAATATTAAAAAAAAAATATATATAAATATATATATATATAAAAAAACTTGGATATAACATAAAATAAGTTACACATAAGGTAATTAACCAAAAAGTCATATGGTAAAAGTAACATCTGTCACCTCAGCAGGGGATTTTTTTCTTCTGACACCCAAAATAATTGTGACATTAATGCTCACCTGAAACATGAGGGCAGGGGTGTTCAAGGTTAAATAGTTCCCACGTCTTCTAGTAACTTGCTGACTTTGAAAGTTTTTTTTTAATTAAATTTCAAAAATGTTGTTGATTGTGAAGTAGACATGATGTGATTGTTGTTATTTTTTTTCTCTCTTATTCAGACATTTGAGGGACACGACGCATCAGTTCTCAAGGTTGTTTTCGTGAGCCGAGGCACTCAGCTGCTCACCAGGTAACCCTCCTCTCATGTAAAACTTCCTGCCATAACTCAATTATGAAACTCACATATAAACAGACATACTTTTACCTGCTTGTGCTTAGTTACACAGCACTGTGCAAAATGTGTTAGAAAAGTGACGATGATTTAAAAAAATAAATAAATAAAAAAATAAAATATGAATTAAATTCATTAAACTCACAAAATGCAGTAAACAAAAAAATAAAGTTTTTCAAATGCCTTGTTTTTTACAATTAAGTCAAAGGCCAAAGATGTGAAATCTGCACATTTGAGAGGCATGAACCAGAGAACATTGTTTGATTAAAGAACCTAAACCATAGGATTATTGGACTGTGGTATGAATTTAAGGAACAGCTTGTTCATTGCTGTCTTTCTGTCTTTTGCCCTCTTCTGTGATAGTGACATTCAGTTGTGATTCAATCTTTTTCTTTTCTTAGTGGCTCAGATGGTTTAGTAAAGCTGTGGACCATAAAATCCAATGAGTGTGTGAAGACGCTGGACGCTCATCAGGACAAAGTGTGGGGTCTCCACGCCAGCCG
Source organism: Rachycentron canadum (assembly GCA_038496675.1). NCBI lineage: Eukaryota > Metazoa > Chordata > Actinopteri > Carangiformes > Rachycentridae > Rachycentron > Rachycentron canadum. Next base: position 1,688,953 of record CM076664.1, on the reverse strand, counting down.
CAAAGATGACAAGATGGTGACCGGGTCAGCGGACTCTAACATCACTGTGTGGGTGGTAAGTGGGATTTGACCAATCGTCTCCTGCTGAACGCAGGATTAAGATGGATTGATTATCAATCGAACCTCTAAGTAGTTAATAGTATTGATTGGCAGATTAGGAAAGCGACAGATTTTGATCAGTGTTGGTCAGATGCTCTTAAGAAGTAGTTGTATGCTGTTCTTGGATGTCCTACACTTAACAATGTCTCTTCTCATCATTGAGCCATTTATATATCTATTATATTACTCAGTACTTTTTAAGTTTTATTTTTTTCTATTCAGTTTTTTTCTAACAGATTAAATGGTACTTGTTATTATATCCATATTTTTATATGAACTTTTAAAAAATATATTTTCCATTTTTAGCTGTTTTAAATTCAGGTATTGGGTATTGATATGCCATTTGGACTAGTATATATTTACTTCGTATGAGACCACCTTTTTTTGGTTGCATTGTATTTTTGCTGTTAACTTTTTGAGTCCATTTTTTCATTTCAATTTCATTGTTTTATACACAAGAACCTACATCTTTTATATTATACTTACACATCCATTGGTTAATGTGTGGGCTCAGTGCTGTTTAATATACTTTCATGTTCCTAAACTGTGTATGTCATAGACTAGAAAGCCTCACGTGGATTTTTTGGTTTAAATTTCTTGCCTCCTGTCACTTGGAAAGTGTTCAAGCTCAAAAAAGTTGTGTGAAGGAATTATTTAAATTTTGTATTAAAAATCGTAAAATAAAAGCAATAAAATAAGAAGATTGAAATACACAAGGGAGGTAGAGGTAAGAATGTTATGGCAACTTAAATTAATTTAACAGCTCAGGTATCAGTATATTTCAGAAGCAATGTTAATACACTCCAGGTTTGTGTGGTCAGTATAAGCACCACTTGTCTATCTGATTTTCACTGGCACTGGCCTCCCTCTTTTCTTTGGGGGATAAAAAGAAGGAATTTCCTGCAGGGATTAAACACATTATCACAAAAAAATGCTGTCTTTTGTCCACCACTAGGATGTGACTGAAGTGGAGCTGGCAGAGGAGCAGGCCAAACAGGAGGATCAGATACTTAAGTAAGTTACACATAACATTATCTCATTATCTTTTAGATATGAAAAATACATCTTTCATCCCCCCCATCTCTTTTCTAAACCTGAGGCGGTAGGCAAACAGTCTCTTCACCTTTTTGTTGGAGGTCAGAGGTCCTGAAGTAGTCGCTCAGTCCCAAACTAAACCTGGCTCTACTTTTTCTCCTTGTGTCTGTCTGTCGCCTGATGAATGAACAGAGGCTGTGTTAGGCTAAGGTGGACCTGACTGGGTCACAGGTCAGGCCTTGCAGAGATCGGGGCTTTGTGTCCTCTGGCATTCTGATAAGCATGAAGGACATTCAGGTCTCAGACAATTGATTATAGATGTTTAGTTTGTGAATGTTCACTGATGTGTTGATACATGCACAGTCATTTGCATTCATGTTGACACCAGCCAAGGAAACAAATGGATTATTATCAGATTACACTACAGACAGAATAGACTAATTATGTGTGCGAATCAGTGATGACAAGGGGATTTCAGTGGTATAAGCTTCAGATTTCTTGTTAGTGAGGTAATGTCATCTTAAAATTGGGCTCTTTTGTTATCACCTTTTCACAAAAAACTAATATTTGAATGCGTTATCTTCCATCAATAATTAACTTCTACCCTTGACTTTGGCTTAACAAAACAATCCTGCATTTTTGTTGTTGTTAGGTTGATGGCTGAGACTATTGTGTATCATCAAACAGAGAACCGCTGACGTAGTCGAGACATTTTTATGTGAAAATTTTTTTTTAAAAAATGTGTGTACATTTGACTTTGTATATTTTATGGGAAAGTTGTATATACAACAGCTGTCAACATGATTGCTGTATTATTTTACTTTTGAGCTTATTATGATTTTCATTTTGAAATTTTTAAAAATGCATACAGATGTATGTTGCCTCCCTGTGTATGACCATGTGTGTATTGTGTCCAAAGGCAGCAGGAGTTGTCTAACCTGCTCCATGAGAAGAAGTATCTTAAGGCCCTGGGTCTTGCCATCTCACTGGACCAGCCTCACACTGTGCTCACTGTGATCAAAGGTATTTTATCTCACAAGTCTATTTTGCGTTCTCTAACCCAACTCTTATGAATTTTCTGGTTTATTTTGTCATCTCTCTTAAAACCTCCTACCTATAATTCATCTTCATCTTTTCAGCTGTTATCTTGTCAGGGCGTGTCATCTCATCAGTCTGTCCTGTACGTACATGCTATCTTTTGTCCACCTGATATCGCACTGTCATGCTCAATGAGCTCAAAAACTGTGCTTGACGTTCCCTTCGCTCCTATGACACAAGAGGAAAAAACACAATTTGTTAATCTTATGCTGAATGACTATCTATCCATCAGAGCTTTGGTAACACAAACACAATAACAGCTGGAAACAAGACAAAAAAGGATTGTTGGAGTCAGAGACTGTTTATTTTAGTGCTGTTGTGAACATCATGTTTGTATTTACAGTAAAGCCAATGCTGTGCTCCTGCAGTCAAATAAAATGACAGCTAAAATTACGTTTTACCATAGGTACTATTATTTTAAACTAAAGGCCCCAACATTTTTCTGACTCATCAACTATGTATCTCTTTTCAATTACAAATGTAGGTCTTTGTTCATGTGCAGTATAGCAGGTGTTAGATCAGCATGCATTGTAATGTGTGCCAAACAAAAGGCAGGTGCATTGTAGGTTTGGCAGTGTCATGCAAAGTAGTATTGATCACATCTAGTCATGCTTACTCTGACACTAGGACAGAGTTAACCAAACCTAGGTGCACACAAACTAGTCAAGAATCTGGTTGTGAACTCACATTGTTTATACAATAGTCTCCACATGCCAGTGATTTTGGTAAAAATAATATTGTCTGTATTCGGTCTGTGATTACAAAAGTCACACAAGCTTCCACACAGTGTAGTAGTGTGGTACTACAGAAGTGACATTTGGAAGATGTTCACATTAAAAGGAAGGTGTCACAGCTACATGCTTTTATCTCATTCAGAAAATCTTTTTTTCTACATGAGCACAGTTCACAAAGTCCATTAATGAGTCAAAGCTGAAGGTCAATATATGTGTCTTACTACAGCACAAATCATCTGTGAATTAGGTAAACGATAATGTGCATGTGAGCAGAATTTGTTCTCTCGCTACCACAAACATGACATAAACAAGTGGACCTCAGCCGCTGCCTGTCTGCTGTCTGTGACATGCTGTTCTTTGCTGTGCTCAGCAATCCGTCAGGGGGAGGACAGGCACGAGCTGCTAGAGAAGACACTGCTGAAACTGCGACTGGATCAGAAAGGTAGGTCAATGACCCTTAACCTTTTTAATGATCATGCACAGAAACAACAAGATAAATACAGTGCAAACATTTGTTTCTCATTGAGTTAAAAGTTAAAAAGTTTAAGTGAAAATTTAGATTATCTCTGAAATAAAAAAATAAAAATTCTGATATCCAAGAGATGTTTTAACAACATTTTAACAATGGATCAGAGGCATCTTTTGTGAAAGCTGGGAAAGTCCAACAAGAGTGACTCACGTTCCTATAATGGCTTCCCTCCCACTCAGAGTCACTCCTGCGCTACTGTGTGGTGTGGAACACCAATGCCAGAAACTGTCTGGATGCCCAGGCTGTTCTCCAGGTGCTCCTCACACACCTGCCACCTGAGGAGCTGCTGCAGTACCAGGGTGTCCGAACACACCTGGAGGGTCTCATCCCATATACAGGTCAGTGGTGTGTGTTGTAGGAGAGTAAAATAATATTGCACAGAAGGACAATGATGGGTATTTACATTGCTTTAATCCAGGTTATGTGCCCAAATTAATGTAAAATACCCACATTACATATTTTAAAATAAAACTTCAACAAAACCCCAAACCTTGGACATTGAATGATTGACTATAGCAAAATAGAAACATACGCGAAATACATACAGAATAATACATTGGGAGACTGACACCATCAGCATAGTTGTCAAAAACAAAGCAGAACTATTGCCAGGAAAGCAGTGTAAGTAAACTCTGAAAGCTGGTTTTTCTAATTATATAATGGAAACAAACAGGTTTTAAGATATGTTACAACTGCTACTGTAATTACAGAAGGGACTCGCCTACAAAGAATATGATAAACATCTCTGGGACCTGAGGTTTTGTTTGGTGAGACAGGTGTCTCAGGATGTTGGTACATATGGTTTTCTATATGGTTCAAAAAAAAGGGGTGCATACTTGTGTACTAGGTGACAGCCCTGTCAAGATTAGTTTAGAGGTGAAGATGGTTCACTGTTTGTGTCAGGTGCTTTACGTAAAGGTAGTAAACTGGAGAAATAGGACATTTAGGTCTCCTCTAAAAAGAGGAGATACTGGTTTAAGAATATCTCCCTTTTAATTTTTTCCTACGGGACAGTAATATAAACATGGTAGTTATCATTTGCATAGGCAAAGTGGATGGAAAAGTAACCTTAATGTGAAAACATAAACAGTAGTTTCCCATTACCCTTCACATATTTTCCTGATCCTGTAATGACCAATTTCTCTTCTGTCTCTCACAGAGAGACACATGCAGAGGATTGGACATTTGCTGCAGGCGTCCATGTTCCTGAACTACATGTGGCAGAAGATGAGAGTGGCCGGAGCACCATCCAGGTGAGAGGTTCAGGCTGCAGCTCATGATCTCATCTAAGACCTTGACTTGCTGTTTTTTCTCTGTAAAAAGATACCATCTCGTAATCTGTCTTTATGTGGGTGAGTCAGTCAACATGAACACTGAAATCCAGGAAGACAAAAATGTGGTGGTGTTTGCTATTGAGCAGCATTCTCAGCCTTGAACTAGGCACGCTTCCACATTTTCTGAATGAAGATTTGTTTCCAAAATGTGAGATCCTGCCAGGTTAAGCTGTAAACAATGCACTGAAACAGTTCCCAGTGTTAACCTCTTGACATAATTCACTACACAGTTACTTAATATGCACAAAACTGTGTGTATCTATGATAGACGCTGTTTGTGGTCTCTGAAACTAATCCATGCTGTTGTATGTTTAGCATGGGCCAAGATGAAGAAATGGACACCACTCCTCTTACACAGGCCCAACCTTTCTTGATAATTGATAAGGAGAAAGGAAAGGGCAGCGGTAAGGAGCAGCAGGATGCTGGGGATGACAGTGATAGCGGACAAGATGAAGATCCAAATTTTCCTGTTCAGGTTGAGGAGGAGGATGATGAGATCAGCGTCACCAAGAAAGTCTCCGCAAACAACAGTAGGCTAGAAAACGGGGAGAGCACCAAAAGAAATGGCAACCAATGCTCTGAAAGTGAGGAGAGTTCAGAGGATGAAGACGAGGAAGAGAATAAGAACGATCAAACTAAAACGGTGAAATCTATCCTAGTTTCTTCTGCTCCTAAGTGCCAGACCTTTGCCAGTTGACGGGAATCACCAAGCTAAACACAGAGGACTCACTACTGAAGAAAAAAAAACAATGATTCAGGAGGTTCTCTTATCTCGGACCATTAGCTGGAGTGACACTGTGTGGCAGCGCAGGAAGAGACAGGTGTGGTGATGATCATACAGATGACGGGCCTCTCTTTCTCCTGGTTTCCTCAGACAAAACTGACAGAAGGGAGGAAAAGATAAAAAAGGAGAGATGGTTGGAGGAGGTAAAAATAGCCTGGCAGGATTGAGCTAGGGTTGTCATCCCTCACAGCAAACACCAGCACCACCAGTCTGTTTCTGTAACCATGCCTAGTCCTGATCTACCGGCTTGACAACATCACAAAAGGCTTGTTATATTACTGTGCTTTTTTTTTTTTTTTTTTTTTTTTTTTTTTTAAATTTCACAACAACAAATGTTTATAAAATAAAAATATTTCCTCGTAATGCAATACCAGTTTAAAATGATTTGTATTTTGTGTAACAATATGAATACTTTAAGTTGCCCAAGCAGCAAAATTTGATCCAGGAGTCATTCACATGCTGAGTGACTGCATTTAAAAAATTTTTAAAAAATGTCTTGATAGAAATGGTGAAAATCTCTGTGGGCTGTCTGCAGGTTTTCATCTTTGATTTCTCATATCTCAGTAAAGTTCAAGTGGAGCACGTTTCTTACTCATCTATTTATTTGTTCCTCTGTAACAATGCCCAGATTTTATGTGGGTGTGTATTCAATGTAATTACACGTTCCATTCTTCAAGTTGGGTTTCTGTAAACTTGCTTGAAACAGAACATCCTGAAGGAAACAGAACAACCTGCAGACACACATACATTTACTCTCTCTGCTGTTACAGGAACAAATTGATCACACTGCGCACTTGGCACAGTGAAGATGCATATAAGGCATAACACAAGGTTTCCAGTATGGAAAATAAATCATTCAAAACAGATAGTAAAGAAGTGAATTATGCATGTTTAGTGTATCTTGATTTAGGCTGATTCAGTTCAGAAGATTTTGTTTGTAACATGCACATTATACATGCATACATACAGACAGATAGCCTTAACAAAACAATTTTAGAAATAATTTTTCCATTCAATTTTAAAGGGGTCGTGACGCAACTGAATTTCTATCACATATTCCACTCGTGGCAAACAATCAATAGAGTGACTAGTTACTTTTATGAACATAGACTTGAGTATTTAATCACAAGAAACTCAGATTGGTTGTGTTTATCAGGTTAGAATGAGCCCTTCATATCTACATAGAGAGTGGATCGTTCTCCATGGCCGTGTTTCTACGGTAGACCAACCAAACAAACAAACCAAACTCTGGCTCTAAAAAGGGCGTTCCACTGTAGGTTCTCCTCACAGCTAGACGCCACTTTGTCCTGCACACTGGTCCTTAAATGATGACAATAAACACTGGTGTTAACAGAATCTTCATCGGCTCAGGATCTCAGTTTTTGTCGGTGACACACCTCCTTTAGCTGCATTCTTGCGGGTGACAGTGCTGCAGCGGGTGAGGATTTCCTGAGCCTGTGGCCTGGGCGGCACTTTAGGTGTTGTTGGCACCTTGTAGAGGCTGGGATCAGAGACACTGGGGATCATTTTCCCCTCCAAGCCACTTGTTGGGCTGAGGCGGTTACTCAACATGGGCGGAGGTGTACGACTGAGGCGGATATCTTCTTCATTGACACTGTAGCTCAGGTTGAGGGAGGAGCTCACCGAAGAGGACAGGTCATCGCTGAAGCTGCTGAAGTCGCTGGCACTGCTGCTGCTCTCAAAGCTTCCCATGCTATCTGATCTCAGGCTCCTGCCCTGTTCCTGTTCCTCCTGACCCTCCATTTCCACCATGATGGTGGGCGGGGGAGTGTAGTTTGGAGTGTTGGGTGTGGCAGCAACATTGGTGGCAGGGGCACCTGGTGCAGGCTGAGCAGAACGTTGCTCAGACACAATGTCAAGAGAGTGCGACCTCTGCTTGGTGTCTTGTTGGAACGGGTGGGGAGAGGGAGACCTGACAGGTGGAAGCTGCAGCAGGTTCCCCTGGGAGCGGCTGAGCTGATGGGTCTGCTCAAGGGTGGCGGAGGGGACTGCGAGCTGGTGGGAGTGGCGACGATCTTGATGGTGGGCTGCCATGCGGATTTGAGGGTAGTTGTAGGGCTGCAGGTACATGGCGGGGATGTAACCTGCTTTACCATTGTATCTGGTGGGGGGAAAAAAAGAAGGGGTGAAAATCTGGATTTTTTTTACTGGCTCTTATTTACAGGCTGCAGTGATGAACTTCATAAAGGAATATAAAGAGTCAATATGAGCAAAACACTGTTGTACTCAGTTGATCTTGGTTTCACTGTCTGTCCTGACCCTGACTCTCATGGATGCCTTTTTTCTTGTCCTCATGTTGATGTTGCCACTTCCGTCATTGCCTTTTCTTTTTGGGCATCCTATCATTATCCTGTCATTCATCTTCAACCATCCCCCCAAAAGTCACAGCAAAGAAGATGAAAAACACACCTGATGAGCCACCAGCCATTGTTGGACTTCTGCAACACCTCCACCACTGAACCGATGTTAATGGTTATCTCGTCATCTTTGGTGGCCTTGTAGCTCTTGATTGCAGTGCACAGTGTTCCTGATAGTGAAAGAAAAGGCTTTAACACATCGTGTCATGTTGATATAAACCCACAAAGGTCAAAGGGTGATGATGGAACATTTAACAACTGTATGCACTTATGTCTTGAGAGAGGTAACAGCAGGAACTGTACCCGTGCATGTACCTCTTTCTGTAATCCCGTCTGTGTCATCTTCATCCCCATCATCATCATCATACAGCTTCTCCAAGTAGGGGGCAGGGAACCAGGCCATTTGTTTGTCTTCATTCTCCACAAGCCACCACCCTGAAACAACACAAACCCACATTAAATTCATCCCAAAGTGTGTTCTTTGGATCATTCACAACCATTAACACCGCAGTGATTGAAGTTCGCTTGCTCACCTGCTTTGTCTTTGATAAGTACGTCTACTTTTTCATCCAGTGCCACTTTGAATGGTTTGTTCTTGGTGTCTTTGGTTTCATACGGGGCCACACATCTGTACGTCTCTGTGACAAACGGCTGTGTCACATTACCGCCTTGTACTGCTTCTGCCCTGATTTCATCATCTGAAGGCATGATCATGATGCTGGGGAGGAGAGCCGCAGGTCAGGTGGGAGGTATATCGACGCCAGACAACAGATTGTATGCATGTGTTTGATTTCTTGCACCTTTGGTGGTGTAAGGCTAACACCTCTGTTGGGTCCTGGTCAACTATGCTGTTTGTCAAAGGCTCTGAGAACAGATACTATTTTAGCAGTCCAGGTCCACGTGCTTGCAGGGCAGCTCTGCCTCAACTTAAGTTGGATCTGAACATGTAATTTCAAGTTTATTTGAATCCACCCACTATTTTTTGTAGCGCACTTTCCAATTCTTGCACCATTTCTGTAAATATCCACATATATGATTATCACTGAGGTATTATATAACTCTGCTGTTCTGCCATTCTTTGCAATTAATATTTTTTGCTTTACCCGCAATTTTAAATACTATTATTCACTCCAGCTCTTTTTGAGCAAAGACTCCAAGTATGAGCTGCATCCTCTTCCCTGCACCTCAGAGTTGGTTAGGATGCGGAGGGTGGCCCCGGAGATCAAAGCCCCATCTTACTTTAGGTTAGGTGGACTTTAGGTTACCTGTTCCTGGCAAATTCCGGCTGCAGGTCCTGGTCTTTGGGTTGGAAGAACTGGATGAGGTCTGCGGACTGAGTGACCCGCGGGTCGCAGCTCAGGAGCTCGTTGCAGTATTTCTGCAAGAACTTGAGGCGCACCAGTGACTTGGTGGGGCCCTTCTTTTGGCCGCCCTGCTTCATCCTCCTGTCTCGAAATTTGGGGATGATCTTACTCGTTCTCGTCTTCGGAAAAGCTTTCTTCATTTGTTTCTGTAAAGAGCAGTTTGAGTTAGAGATTGTTGCCCTGTTTTTTTCTTTGTTCTTTGCAAATCATCAGTCACCCTGTGATTGAACGATTTAACAAATATTTCATACTCACGTGTAGTTTCTTGAAATCCCGAAAAGCTCTGTAAACAACGACGTCACTCTGGTCGGACCAAAGCACAGAGGCCACGTACATCTGGAGAAAGAAGATGCAGATTTGATCACACTGCACAGGGCACAGATCTGTGCTCGTCTTTGCATAAAGAAACACCTCCATCTGCGCTTACTTTGCTCTTCTCCTTGTGCATCACTCCAATTAAACGCACACTGAGGGGAAACCGCTGGTCCTCCATGATCGGACTACAAAGATGCGCTGGGTTAGAGTCCAGTGAGCTGCAGCGTCGACCCGTCAACCTGGCTGCGCAGTGAGACTGTGGCAGTGATGCTGTGCAGGTGAATTTATATCCCTCCGCCGGCGCAGGTGTGGCTGCGTGAGTCACGGCTACACCCTCAGGTGGAGAACTCGAGCATTGCTCAAGATCTATACATGTTATTGTAACACAGCACCAGGAGTACAAACAGGGTTTTATTCCAAAATTAGGTCCACGTCCGCCAAAGGAACATTTCCGCTTCCCATTTTCCTTCCCAAAGAATTTGAATCGTTATACTAATTATCTTGGTTGTTAAATTAACTTCTACTACACACATCAACACCAAAAAGCACCAGACAGATGATTCCATTCAGTTCATTTTATTAATTAACTTATCTATTAATTATAAGTTTAGTCTGTCCAGGCCCATCACAGTTAGTGTTGAGTCGTTACACTACAGATTTGTGTTCAGTAGAAAATAGGCTACTTAAAAAAACAACAAAAAACTGTTGATTGACCCTAAGCCAATAATGAGATGGTAGAAAATAATAATAACAATCAAATGAATAAGAAGAGACACAATGTAGTAAATGGCAAGAGAATAAATATTTTATTTTTTAAAAAGTGATGTATAAAGTGATATATATTGAATAATAATGTTGTTGCTGGTCCTTAACCAGCACAAGGTACATATACAGTATAAAACATGAATAGCATATATATCAAATACGTTTTTATTTGTTTATTATATTTCATTGTTTGGGACCTTTACACGAAACGAAACATATATGTCATCATTTCATGCACTTGATGCAGAGTTGTCTGAAAATAAGTTTACACTTGCAGTTTCCTGGCAGGTCCCAGTTAAAACTTCCACACAGTGACGTATCACTGGGCAAACTAGAAAAACAAGACTGAACACAAAACATATTACCCACAACCAATCATCACACAAACACACTTGTGTGTGTCAGCACCATGAGCAAGTTACACAAATCTTTATGTCACCTATATCTACCAATCTGCCACTCAAAGTATATCCAAACCAATTGTGGCTAGTTTTCACCTCACACCGAGAGATGTATAGGTTCACCTTCTGCACAAGAAAGATTAATACAAGCACCTCCTCTGTATGTGCCGTATCTTATTTGTAAAGCCCATTGAGTGGTTGACAAGACTAGAAGAGCAGTAAAACATGTTTCCATCATATTCAGACATGTGTAATCCTATGTGGTCTGCATGTTCCACACTACATGAATGAAGTTTACGATGGTGCAGATGTTGATAATCAAAAGATAGAATTTTTTTTTTTTAAATTTTTCAACACAAACATCAAAAACTAATATACTACTACATATACCAATACATGAACACTAAAATGAATACTATGTTTTAAGACACAGCCAATGTGCACAAATTACTAGGACACACAATCCATTAGCCTTGCAAGCAAAGGAGTGTTTAGTCATGAAGACAGTTGTCAGCATTGTTAAAACCAGATAAGGAAGTTATTTCGAACATTTCTTTCCTGTTGCAGTTTATATTGAAACAAATGTTTCCACATTTTGTGCCAAGTGTACTTACCTGCAGCACGTACACCAAACATTAGCCACATTTACTGATCATTTACTCATTTTTGTTATCAGGAGAGCTAAAGCTTCATCTGCAGCCTGCTTGTAATAATATCCATAGTCTCTCTTTTAAAGATTTGGGGAAAAAAAAAAAAAAGTAAAACAGCCATTGGTCTGCAGACAAACCAAGAAAACCTTGTCTTAGGGGTCCTGCTGGTGTCTAACACCAAAAGCATGAATCATCTTGATTTTTGAACCTAGCTATTACAAGGATTACACCACAGCCAGCAGGATTGGGATCACTTTCTGCATTTGTGATATTTGTATGTTCATACAGCAGTTGCAGGGTAAGAGCTTCTGGCCCTTAATCCATCATTTCTACATGCAACAAAATTGATCTTCACGATTTTTTTTCTTTCCTACAGCAGAAATAAATCATTGGCCATAACTTAACAACACAAGTGATGCTGAACAATACTGAACTTGGTCAGGACTTCCATCACTTAGCTGAAAGAGTAAAAGGACCTTGAACTTTTTCATGGTCCACTACTGACATCTAGTGCTGGCTGTTATCTCTGTGCTCTGAAAAACTCCTACATGAGGTTTGGCAATTTCTTGGTTTAAAATAAAAGAACAGCACGAAAATACAAATAGTTCTCTTTATTTCTCCTCACACATTACATTCATAGCAGATTTATCTTACATCATCTTTAAACTGATCCTTTGAATCAGGTGTAATCAATCATTTTTAATGAAACTCCCAAACACTTGTTTCTTACATTGCACATTTTGTTCATTTCTCTATTATATGAAGAATTAAAAAAAAATAAAATAAAATAAAATAAAAAAAGCTAATGATTTTAAGTCGTTTGGATTGCAACATCTTCAATCAACTTACTGGTCTTGACAGTGCCAACAGTATTTCCTCAACCACCCATCAAGTCCACATGTCCAGCTGAAGCTCCACGAGCAACAAAGAGGCAGGTGGAGTACACGCTCTCTCCAGCAGAAGACTTTCACATCAAACCTTTACAGACAACTTTGATCAATCCTCAGAAGTTGATGAAAAGCACAACTTCTCTCACATACAACTAAATTTCCATGATTTCTTCTGAATAAGATTATTACTAACCTTTTTATTTGTTATATATAAAACTTTACACAGATTTAAAATGGTAAGGCAGCAGGTTTTCCTAATGCATCAAGGTGGTTTTATTCTGTCTTAATCACCTTTTGTCACCAACACTCCTTTTGCCACACAAGGTGCTTCTTCACATATTCGCCACTGAAGCCAAGCGTATTACTTGAAGCTCTACTTTTTGCAATCAAAAGTAAAAAAAAATGTAGTAAAATTAACCAATGCATCCACCTTTTCACTTCTACTCATGGAAGCAATGTGGGAGAGATTAATGTGACCACAAGTAGAGAGAGAGAGAAGGAAAAAATAAAAAATAAATAAATAAAATAAAATTCTCTATTCTTCTGGTCCAAATTCCATGGTGCTGTCACATATCTGAGCTTTTAATGCTGGTTATTGCAATTAAATAACCCTCCTTATTTTTCCCCCTCATCATTCTTGATTTTCTTATGCATTTTCCCTCTTGATTAAAAAAATAAATATATCACTATGGAAGAGAAACAATGTGAAAATAAAACAATAAGTTAGGTAGGGTAAGAAACCTTTCCTGTTAGTGAGCTTTGGCTTGCATAGAGAAAATTCAAAGTAAAGCCATTTAGAGACTTTTTGTTTGGAGGATTTTTGAAAAACGCAGCAGCTTGGAAACAAATGATTATTAGTTATTAATGAAAATTTCTAGTTCATACCAGCCCTGATGAACAGTCCACAACTAAGTCTCACAGACCTTGTAGAACAAGTGGATAACTGCTCATCATTGCTTCCACTAAAACCTCTTGGCAAGACCCCAACATCACACTCCACATTAAACACTGAGGTGCGCCAAAGCGATATTTCAAGGATAGTCTGCAATTAAAAAAAGAAAAATAAATTATGCTTTACTGAACAAAACTCCTCTTACAACATTATGTTATTTTTTTGCAACTCTTAACTAAAAAGGCAGCTATATTTATTGTGTCTTCACTGAAGGAAACTTGGAACCTGCTTGGATATGCAGCTACAGAGAGACAGATGCTGCTAAAGCGCAAAGAAATCAGTTGCACAATATTGAAATATAAAAAAAGGGAAAAAAAAAAAAAACAAAAAATGAAATCTGAGGCAAACATCAGTTCTACAGTAACTGTGAGAACTGTCCATCTGGTTTCCTTTCAGGTCTTCTGTCTCACTGTGCCTTCTTTCCATCAGAGGAGTATTTATTTCCCCACAGTGAGGGAAACAGGTCATCGCCATTCTTGGCATTCAGGGGCTCCTCCGTCCTTCCTGTCCCATTTAAACACAGCACAGCATGAACTGTCCCTTACTTCACTCGATATTCCTGCGTGTTTGTGTCACCGAAATTCATAAATGGGCATACTGTGCTCTTGAACATGGTTTAGGTTTAGAGACTGGTACCTGCAGTTTTAGGAGGAGAAAAAAAGGAATAATATCAGCATAAGAAAGATTAAAAGTACTCTTATAATAATTGAATTTGACTTGTAGTTTTGCTGAGCTACAAACAGGAGAAGTGTTTACCATTCAGAGCTCCTATGGTAATAGTAGCCTTCAATAGTGGCTGTGGACTTCTGGAAGCAGATGTAGTAGAAGCCTGCAAAGGAGGCACCACTGATGTCTTTGATAGTGTGGTCTGGAACTAGAAACTGCTCCTGAAGGTGCAGGAAACAGTTGAGGTTATAGTTTAAAGCTAACACCAGACAGAGAGGTAGACAGATGAGGTGTGACAGTAAGATCATGTACTAACCTTCCACCTCATGAAGACGTAATCACTTTTGTCCAGTGCGTCATAGTCAAAGTCATCCGAGTTGAAGCTTTTTGCATATTTGTAAAAAGGCTGAAACTTGCCCTGGTTGAAAGTACATTAAATACTGATGAGAGAACTGACACCAAGGAGATAACAACTGCAACTAGGGCTGCAAAGTTTGATTTTCTTAACTTAAAGTCTGTCATTTAAATCACCATTATTAAATCAGTACAAGTTTCTAAAATAAATTGATGGGCTTTTCTCACACAACAGTGATAAGTGCAGCTTCATCTTTTGTTAATCAAGGGGCAGCCAAGCAAAATTAAAGACACTTAATGTTGCAGTTTAATTCTCTGCTCACCTGTTATTTATTAAAGGCCAAACCTCAACAAAAAAAAGTAGCAGTGTAAATGACATACCCAGTGCTTTCTGTCAACGTCCTCATCTGCGTCCCACTTCCTAGTTAAAAAAGGCCTTTTGCGACTGATGATTTCACCAGCAAAGAATGTTGTGAGAGTAGGATATTCCTGTCACATAGAGAAACAAGTGAAAAATAAGATAACGTTTCTGATAGTATATTTGTATATTTGTTGTTTAAAAAAAAAAAAAAAGTAATCAAAAGTTTCATTAGTCCATCACTGTGCAGCAGGCCATGACATGTGCAGGCAAAACAATTACAGTAATTGTGATGCAACACCTAAGATTTAGTATCCTTATTCCCATGTATTTAATACCTGTTGATACCTGGGTGTAGCTGTGTATAGCTGTGCATGATTTACTGCGATATTTAAATTCACTCAGACTCATGTTAACAATCTCTTAGTTTAATTTGCCATAAACACCCTGTCAGTTCAAATATAATTAACCTCTTCTACTGCAACACACACATCCTGGCTACTCAGCTTTCACTCTCCACAGTCAAAATCTTCCCCAGGATCCTGCTGACCTTTTCACTTGCATATGTTGCATAATGTAATGGGTATACAGTTGACACACTTAAAACTAAGAAGCAGAGTCTGCACCTTGAAGAAGAGGAGGGTTTAAACTGAGGGTTTAAACTAATGCCCCCCCCCCTCTCATTTGCCTACTTCTAATCTTTGTCACAATTCAGCCTGGATGAAACAAGAGGAAACTAGTTTCTACCCGCTTAAACGGGGTCAAACGTTTCAACCAGTTTGAGCTGAGTCTTTGACAGAATAAAGGTCAGTCTGACCTAGTTTCAAAGCTCACCTCTGTCAGGCCTTTGATCTTCAGGTATCCACACAAGTATGATTCCTCCACAGTCACATGCTGCCCAACACAAAACAGATTTAAGAAACACTTAACTGGCCTGAAATCACGAGCAAAAATTATTGTTCTTCTTTGATGTGAAGAAAAAAAAAAAAGGGAGTTTAATGGTGTGAACAGAGACAAACATTGCAAGTATGCAAGCAGGTAGTCATATTTTATTTTAGTAATTTGGTCAAAGATTATTTCATTCATTTAACTAGCTAGTTACACAAAATGCTAATGCTAATGTTTGGTTAGTGTGTGTGTTGCAAAATAGGTGACAAAAACGTCCATCACATGTGAAATCTGGTCCGAATCCAAAATAAAATACAAGAGTAGAAACACAGTCACTTGTCTGGTTCGAAACTGGGTCAGCGTGTTAGTTATTTGACAGCGAAAATTGCTAAAGGAGCCAGCATATGCTAAGTTAGCAACTAGAGCTACAAATATGCTGACTTCACATATAACAATAAACTAACTCTTGTTAAAATACAACGGAATTAGTGCGTGTCAATGAGAAATTTACCTGCAGAACAACCTCAACGTCGTAAGCGTTGCCTTTGCTTTTCTGGTAGCCCCGAAACTGTGCACCGCTGTACAGGAGCGAGGTGGCCACCCCCGGCTGGTAGGTGTTGATCGGCGCAGGGGGAACAAGAGACGCCGAGGATGAGCAGGCCGAGCTCGTAGCACTGCAGCACTCTGCTCGGACAGGCATGATGAGCGCTAAAGTGTCCCCGTCAGCAACCGTCATGAACTTTGTGGCTGGGCACAGAACAACTGGAGAGAGAGAGGGAACTGACAGAAGAGGATCTGCCAGCTGCAAAAAAAAAAAAAAAAAAAAAAAAAAAAAAAGTCCTCCAAGTCCAAACTTTGCTCAGTTTGTGAGCTGTACGAGAACTGGCTGCTGAGGAGGCGGACAACAACGTCTCATTTGAGAACAAGGCTTCCTTTAATTTCATTGGCTGGAAACCGGCGCTCATGCTTGAGAAAGAATCTCATTGGATAATGCGCCAAAATGCATTCTGGGATATGTATTCAATACATTAGGAAGGAGAGTAAAGGGAAGACATTTGATTTTGAAATTCAGTTTTTACTGTTTAATTTAAATGTGCATTTTAAAATGAGATTGGGGTACTCGGGGAATATAGCTGGGGAAGACAGTGAAACGCTATAATTTCTTTATTACTTTAAAACAGACTAAGAAATTAGATAAACAGGCGAGCTTAGTTCTAAAATATGTTATTGATTATAGAACAAATACAGAAAATCTAATGAATGTTGTACTTGGACACAGTGAAATTTGTTAGAGTTGTCCAGGAGGTTGAGAAAATGTCCTATTCCATTTTCCATGTTTGCGGCTACTGCAACTTCTCCAGCTGCTCTTTCAAATAGTCCACATATCTGTGGACATCTGCGACACGCATGCGGTTCCGCTTAAGCTCTGTGTCTTGAATCTGTAATAACACATGGAGACACAAACAAACAATGACTAAGACCGTGACCTATGGAGGAGATAGAATAAAAAATGGGTTGCTTGCTGTAAAGTTATTTCATCACCTTACCCCTTTAATGAGTGCAACTTTCCAGGCATTGGCACGTGTAACAAGCTGAGTCTCTCGGTTATTGATCTTGAGCAGGTGGTTGTCATGGCTGGTGGCCAGTGCATCCATTACTGTGTCTTTGTCTGTGAACAGCTGCGCAGGGACAGAACTCAGGTGTGAAAGACTGAGGGCACTGACCACTTCTAATGAAACATCTCCTCACATCACCCAAAATGACCTGTGATGCTAAAATTTACCCAGTACACAGTCATGCTCGGTCTCCTCTGAGATTGATCAGAGCCACATTTGTCATCAACATTTACTACAAGGCCACACTATAGTAACTGTAATCTAGTCTTATCTTTTAGATAGAGAGGATACTTACAATTCTAACATCATCTGGCATGCCCTCTTCCAGGTCATCCTTGGCCACTTTCTCCAATGTTGCAACAGCAATTTTTTGCATGTTGAGATTATAATTATCCTCCAGATCGCGACACTGGGCAAATGTATGTTTGTGTCAAAGATGTCATTTTCACATTATTGACAAGAAAAAAAAGACAATTGCCCAGGAACTCAGATTTAATTACAATTAAAAATGATAGAAATAAGCCTATGTAGAAGTTGCTTTACAATCTGCTCTGGTGGGTCAATCTGACATTGTATTAAGATGTAGCTTCATAATTTTGTGAAAAAGGATATATCCCTTGCACAGTTTCAGTGAAGTTGCCAATCATTTCTGAGATGTTTTTGTCCAACTTTTTGATGATATCCTAAAGTGGAAAAGTGAAAAAAAGTTTTTGACATGTAACAGTACACTTAATATTTAATCATATCTATAGAATCTATGATAATTTGTTAAACAAGACATGGCTCAATTCCAACTCAATTTTTACAGAATATACTTTAATTTTAGCTCAGCTGTCTACAAGGTATACGTACATATACACACCCATAAACATTCACGTACCTCCAACTGGCTGACCATCTGAAATTCCAGTGACACGAGGCTGTTACTGAACTTGCTGATTTCATCATTGCAGTGGCTAATTTTGACTGTCAGCATGTCTGGGTCTGATAACTGCTGCAACTCCACTATCCTCTAGAAAGGTGTAAACACAAGAGATTTTTTCATACTGATCTCTAATAGCAAATTTAATGACTTAACTTGTTTGCTGAGCATAACATTATGTTTAACTTAGCCCACCTCTTTGTGTTGCTGCTCAAAGTTTGCCAATATCTGTGATGCTCTCTGCTGGTAGTCTGTCACAGCTCTATTTAGACCAGTGAAGAAAGAGTTCACTTCTGTCTCTCTTCGTTTATGCTCAGCCAAGCCTAACTCAAACAACTGCATACACAGATCCACCATTTGCTGTTCAAACGTAAGCATAGAGTCAAGGAATTCAAGGACCTGATTTATATGCTCTGTATTTTAGTAATACACCTGCAATGATGAGAAAGCCAAAAATCAAAGGATATGTTTGAAGCAGGTGAATCACACCTGTAACACAGTGTAGTGTCTCTGCCTCTGGATCGTCTTTGAGCATGCTCTTAAAGAAATAAGACCCATTGAGGAACTCCACAAAGGCATCCTGTAGGAAAACAAAACAAACTGAATTGGCATACTCTGTGCATTTCAAGCTTGAGAGCTCAGTGAACAATGACTGTGCCACCAAATAAGAACTTTATATTACTTTGTGTAACTGAAGTTCAGCTTTCTGGCTTTGCTCAGCATCATGAGCTTTTTGCAGCTGCAGCTCTTCATGTTTCGTTTTCTCGAGGACATAGTGGTATTTGATAGATGCTTTGTTTTTCTGCACAGAGATGTGTGTTTTAGTTACACATTATCAACATGACAAGTATATATAATACCCATGAAGACAATTTCCAAACAGACTTGGGAAGTTTTCTATATGATTACAGGAGATTTCAACTTGGGTTTGTGTTAAAACACATCACTGTGTATACTTACTGTCTCCTGATGAATTAATTTTCTGTCTAGGCTCATCAGGTTTGGAAAGTGACCAGCAATAAAAAAGCTGTAATCATCTTCCTTAGACAGAGGATTTCCAAATAGGTTGAGGGAGAACAGGCTCTTAAATTTCCTGAGATAGAGCACCTTCGAAATGCATTAGATTTACATTAGGTTACATAAACATTCCATAATATTAGGCTGTGAAACTGCAGTAAACAAACATTATATAGAACTTGCAATACAAATGCACATGTACATTTAATATGTGACATATATTATGAAACTTATTTTACATTGTTCAGCTGTTGGAGGAGGTTGTTTGCAATTGAGAAATGAGTGAGTTTCTCAAGTTTCTCCATGTTTTCAATTACAGAAATTTTGTTGTTGGACAAATTCAGCAATTCCAGCTTCTGCAGAGACTCCAGACCCTCAATTTTCTCTATTCTGTTGAAAGACAGATCTAAAAGACATATTCAGAATTATTTCAGATGGAAATTTTTTAACAATGTTTTGTATATAACTTTCAGTGCAATTAGGATGACTATGTAAATACAAAGCTTCATCTTACTGAGCCTTGTCAGATTGGTAAGATGGTCCAGACCCTCAATCTTCTTTATCATGTTGCTGTTCAACTCAAGCCTGGCCAAGGATGTGAAGTCCCATAGGTGGTCAATCTTCAGGATACCTGTAAACAAATAACCTCTCACATACCTAAACCCAATACACATTCATATACCAATGGGTAATTTCATGATTTTTCGCACTTCTGTAGTCAAGACGTATTTGAAGGACTTCATTAAAGTGTATTTTCTCTGCCTCTTTAGGAGTTTGCTCAGCGACTGCCTTTTCCAGAAGCTCCTCATCCATCAAGACAGGGTGAAGATTCATATAAAGTCTTTCCATCCTGCTGTGGAGTTAGAGTCACGCTTGACTTCACTTGACCCTCTGCTCAAACAAGAAAAGTAGATCATTTTTTGTTAATAGAAAAGAGATTGTTCACTTGAAGATGACAATATCCTAAACATTAAAGTAAGGGTAAAATAATAATTAATAGTGCAGCTACAACAGCATTAGCTAGCATCATTAGCTAAAGTAACTACCTATCAACGACAACCGCAAAACCCAGCTACTGTTGTTTTTCCAAAGCGAAGTACTCCTCTTCAAAAAACACACCACAAAAGTTTTAGCACCTTTATAACGGTGTCAGTTGTTTACACACTGTTACATAGCAACTGGCTGCCTTTAAGCTGTGTTCAAGTACGATCGAGTGAGTGTCTCACAAACTTTCAACGTGTGCGCTACGCAGACGCTGACTACGTATATTTACAGTCCATAAAAAAATATACGTTTGAGTTCAATTGATGTTGTTGTTTGTGCGTATACATCCATTTATATCCAGTTATTTTGAGCTATGAAGTAAAATATATGCCTAGATCAGTAAGAACGTTTGTTGAACATAGCTTGTTTCTAAATTTGACCGACATTTATTCTAACCAATAACATTAAGCTCTTTAGATGTTTTGACCAATAGTATTCTTGTGTGGGCGGGACTAGGTAGTACCTGCCTGGGCCTCGGCTTCTGTCATTCCCGAGCGGATTGTTTGTTGTCAAAATGGAGTTCTTACTTGGCAATCCGTACAGCACTCCTGTGGGCCAGTGTATAGGTACGTTAGCCTTGAAATCATTCTTTGGAGAAGTGACAGAATTTGGGCGTGAACAGAAAGATGTGTTTGGGTTTTTTTTTTTTTTGTTGCAAGGATTTATTTAAGATTTCGCTACTGGAAACAGACGAGGAAGGCAGCATCATCACAACAAACGTCATCTACTTGGATCGAGCTTCTAGCTAACGTTAGCCTGCTAACCGACCTAACTTAGTCCGCTGTAATCACAAGTTATTATGCTAAATCAAATACTTGTTTGTGTAGACAGTGGCACTGCAGTTTTTAAGAAAACGGAATGAGGAGGAACGACGTGGGCGTGCAGTGACATGGCTTAATGTGACCACGTTGAAGTTCAGTATTTCCCCTAGTTGTTGGACAATAGTTGACCTGACTGGGTGGTCTGACTGGTTGGATTTAGTTTTAAATCGGGCTTTTTCTTGCTCTAGAGGAGAAGAAAGACATGTGGCTTGCCACAGCTCTTTGGTGTGGTTACATCGATCTGTGCCTCTTGCCTGTTGTTTGAAAACTGCTTAACTGAGTTAAGCAACCTCTGACCCAGCCCAGTTATCACCCAACTTCGATGTGCCTTTATTCTGAGAAGATGGCACAAATGATGATGATGATGATGATGATGATAGGGGTGATGGTGATGGCTTTTCTATGAGAGCTCCTACCCTTTGCTTTATAATGCAAAAACTGTGGTCTGATGTTATATGTTAATAATAAGGCTCAGTGATATTAGTGATTATAACCTACCATACTACACCGTTTTTAAAAGACCATTCTTGTTCAGCTCCTGTTTACACCATCTGGCTCTATTAGATCATTTCCTCCATTGATTGGACTCAGTTAGCCTTCATCCTCTTCATTTCCAAACTGTTTTGATTTGGTTTCTGATGCCACTGTTTGTGAAATTGTGTAAACATTTCTGAGTCTATCATACAGCATTTCCTTCCTGTTTTATTGTTGTGTACTTAAATCCTGAAACAGTTGTGGACCAAACACAGATGTGTCACACTGCTGACTTATGTTTATGTTTTAGTAAATGCAAAATCTGTCACAGATGCATTTGCTGATTGCATTTTTTTTCTGGTTGTCACAGAACAAGCTGCTCTTTATTAACAAGCCATGTCTGTGTTATTCCCAGAATTTCTTCTCCAAGTCATTTTTCACTAACAATTTACTTTATGGAGGAAGTAGATAACCATGCAATGCTTTAACCATGCACATAGATTCAAGCATATAAACAGCTTAAAGGAAGACAATCTTCTGGACTGAGAGGGGCTTGGTGACCACCCACTGCTGTGTGCTATGTCATCCAAGATGGCCTTTAGGCACCAACTCAGTCCATTGTCTCTACCACTTTACTCGACCGAGGTTCTTCTAGGTCATGCAGTGGGCTGTATGCGGCATATCTTGGATTTCCCCCATTGATCTCTCTGATCGAGTCGCAGCACTGTGCAGAGATGTACAGCCAGCTGTCTGTCAGGATGTTGCTGTGGTGTCACAGCAGCAGGGCAAAAGATCAACTTACCTGACACAATGAGAGACAGAGGAGGCAAAGACAGGCAGATGAGGGCATTAGTCATTTCTTAAGTGACAGAAGGGGATAGAGGTGGTGAATGATGTACACGGGCATGTGCTATGTATACATATCTTCCTGTTGTAATTTCCCACAAGGGGAGATTCAAGCTATGCAATGCTGTTTTGTTTTTTATTTAAGCTGCAGCTTAATGGTCAAGGTACAGTAAACAGAGTGCACTGCACTCTGTCATTCAGTAAATATCATTGACAATACAGAAGTACCATGGAAAATTTCAACTGATTGAAATGAAATGAAAATGAAACACTAATTCTGTGCCAAAAAGCCATGAACATCACTAGAATTTGCTGCCAGCTTTTGAAAAGAAGATGGTGTCTTCTGCAAATTCTGAGACATGTAGAAGAAAAATAAAAACAAAAGATAAGGTCAAGTGGAAAATGTGTAGAGAAAGGAAGAGTTTTAAAGGGTATAAACATGGAGAGATGGGGCCAAAGAGGGACAGAGATTTGTGGCTTTGTTGGCAGTGCGTGGCACAGCCTGCCACTGGAAGAGCCATGTGATCGACTGGCTTCACTTGTGCGGTGTCGATTCCCAGGACTAGGGGGACAGACACAACACCACGAATGCATGCACTTAGAGGGCATTTAACTTCATTAGCAAGGCTTTGATTGTTCAGGTTCATTGTAGCTCATTTCACATGGAGAGGTCAGACTTTCCTTTTTCTTCCTCTGTCACCTGTGCTCTGCCCCTTTTTCCACCCGACAATCCACTTGAGGAGATTACATGGGATATCCCAGTGGAAGTGGCTGGTTAATTCTTTGAAACTCAAGTCATATATGCTGTACACCAAGACACAGCACAGTATTTTTAAATGCTGCTCACGATGAAATCTGCTTTATATCTTGTTTTTTT
Organism: Rachycentron canadum; assembly: GCA_038496675.1. NCBI lineage: Eukaryota > Metazoa > Chordata > Actinopteri > Carangiformes > Rachycentridae > Rachycentron > Rachycentron canadum. The sequence goes on along the minus strand of CM076664.1, from coordinate 1,665,742 downwards.
TTTTTGTTTTTTTTTTGTAGAATGTTTGTAGAATCTGCCCTTGCAAAGATGCCTGTCTCCTGGTGGTTTCCCAGACTGTAACAGGTTGATTAGAGAGGGGAGGTAGAGAATGAATAAGTCATGGCTATGAGGCTTGTCCAACTCTGAGCTTCCCAAAAGGAAGGCAAGATAGCCCAGTGAGATTGTTCTTGGCCAGGGTGTGACAGCCTGCTCAGGGCCTCTGGGCTTCAGGAAGAGGAGCTTCTTCTGTCAAAGCTCAGGAATCGTCTAATGAGAATCTATTGAGTGTCATCCACAGGAACTTGGTCACAGCTTGCTTTGGTAAAAAAAACAAAACCTTTTTGCCACCCAAATGACTGCTATCCTTAAAGTTACCAGCATTCACAGAAATGATGGATGGATTCAGGGGACAAGAGAGGAAGGAGGAGACAGAGCGAGGAACGCATTGATGACTGCAGTGCCAGTTCATCACTGTAGCTTCTCTCTGTCTGGATCACATTTTCTGCCAAAATGCTATTAAATAGTAGGGTGGAGTGTGAAGGGGAGAGCAGGTCTCTGTGGCTTCTGTTTTTCAACAGATATAAAAGTTATGACTGAGTACACAGACACATCATCTCCACAGTCAGCTTCACTTTCTCCTCAGATGTTAGCTTTCCACTTTCCAACTGACTGTTTGATTCTGTCAGTTAATTTCCTGCAGTTGGAGGCATTGAAGCAACAGGTGGTGGTGAATGATATTTTAGAGCCCAAGGCTTTCTTGCGAGACTCTGAGATAATAAGGTTGTGAAAGCTTAAGGAATGAAGAATTAGCTGATCTGTCTCCTGATCCTCAACTCAAGACTTCATCCCAACCTGTACAACAGATTAGTTAGGTTATAAATGATCTTGTGTGTGTATAGAATGTTACTATATAGTAACACGGCATGTCAATTTACAACTGAAATAACAACCAGTGCATTTTTACAGGACATCCTATCATGTTTTAGCTGTTTTGCTGTCTTCCACAATGCGTTCCACATTGGCAGGTGCAGTAGTTTCTGGTCTTAAACCCCTGGTGGTACTGTTTTAGTTACACAGCTAACATTGCTACCAGTTGAGAAGTGTTTTTGTAACAGACCCAGTAGCTGCATCTGCGGGATGATTTATCATGAAGCAATTTTTTATTTTTTTTGTCTCATCTTGATGTGACACCATAGTTATTGCACATTTCTGGAAATTCAAAGTCAAGTAGACTCATTAGTTTATGTCCCTGGTCATCAGCTATTGGCTGTGTAGATTATCATATATAGATTATATGATTATATTATTAAACACTTAAAAATAATACTTAAAATGTTTTTATTTTAACTTTAAATATTGTATTATATTATAAAAACATATATCCATTTGGAGGCATGTTTTCAGTGCAGACATATTAATCTATTCAACTGAGTAAAAATAGCTATGACATGATAGGTTTGGCTGAATGAACTCAGCACTGAAGTCTATCACCCACATGCTGACTTGCTTACCCAACTTTTACTCTTTACTCTGAACATTATGGTTTTTACTCTTTACATTATGGTTGATTGCGTTAATTAATGTGCATCAACTTGAGCACAGGCGACAACTGAGCCGAACTGAAAGGCAGCAGCATGCACTTCTAGTGAGACAGCTGGCATGTTGCAAACAGCAGATCGAGTATCAAAGCAAAAAATTTCCTCTCTGTCAACCACAGTGCTGGTTTGGGTCGTTGAGCAACCAAGACATTATGTTATGTTGTCAACAATTTGTATGTGTGTCACAGCACCAGTATTGAAGTCAAATAAAAAAACTGTTGTAGTGTTAGTTTGAGCTTCCTAAACATTATCTTTGTATAAACAATCTTTATATAACATTACAGTGGAGCCTACAATGAATTAAAATGTAATTAATGTGCTTGTCGAACTCTTTGTGTTTTCCTCCAGAGAGGGCCACAGATGGAGGCCTGCAGAATGAGGACTGGACCCTCAACATGGAAATCTGTGATATCATCAATGAGACGGACGAGGGGTGAGCTTCTGCACCTTTAGGGAATCGGTGATTGTTGGGTTATAATGTATGAGTATTTAAGCACTTCACATCATCAGTGTTTTGCAGAACTTTATTCCCAGAGGTACAGAGAACTTGCATTGTTTGATCACACACTGGTTGACTGAAAGTGTCAAGCAAATAATATACCGACAATTGTGCTCTAACAACAGACAGCACATGGCAGAAAGACAAAGGGCTTTCTGCCATGTCATTCTGTCACTGGCCAAATGAATGAATGAATGAAGGAATAACTGAATGAATGAAATTCTTCAATACTAAAAGATACTGCTATGGTTTTTGAGACAGAATGTACAAATGTGAGATGGAAATAAACCATAAATGACTTGTTTTGCATTTCACATTTTTCATAGTATATTTCTTTCTTAATACATCAGATCTCAAAATGATTCTACCTTTGGCACAGAGTAATACATTTTGAGACTTAGACACAAATACTCTAGATCAGTTTTCACACTGCAGCAAATAATGGTGATCTAAAATTTTCATGTAGAGTAAAACAGTTTAATTTATTTAGCATGTGACTTTCTTCCATAACACATTAAACCACTTGTGCTTAATGTAACATAGAGAGAAAGTTTTCAGACAATAGGTATAGTAGGGTAATTACTAATTAGACAGTTGTAAATGTGGCTGTGAAGGGATTCCAGGAGACTACACCTTTATAGAAAAATACTATTTCTTGGGAAGAATATTTAAAATGTCTTTTTAGGAATCTGTTTTTTTATTTATTTTTTTCTCAGCACTTTCCTTTTCCCCTGCATTTCACATTCTTCATGCCTACCCACACCCATTGTGTTGGCATGCGACATGGGCTGTCGCACTCAATGACACACACACACACACACACACACAGCGTCACAGACCATAGAACACAGAACTTGTTGTCTTCCAGCTTTTTGGCAAGTTCAACAATGTGTGGTTAGCTACAGAGTTGGACTTCAGATCCCACAACTGGAAATGACTGTTGCCTTAACACATGCTACTGCATGCCTTTAAATGAGCAAAAATCTAATTTAATAAGAGTGGCAACATGCAATAAGTACTGAAACAACATGAAACAAGATAGATGCACCATCACACAGTGCAACTCTAATGAAAACTCAGAAACACAATAGAGACATTATATCCACAGCTTCCTGTCCAGCAAAACTATGTATCAGACTTTATACCACTTCTAGATAGACGATGGAAGACAGAGAGAAATAAAAATTCAGTAAAAAAAAAAAAAGGAAAAAAAAAGAGATGCAGTGAAATGACGGGCTGCTTGAAGCAGAAAGCTAACCTGAACTCTTCATACATGGACGGCTTTGATCTTGCCTCGGGAGAAACACTGAGTCACACAGGAGGAAAAAAGAGAAACAGATGGTTTGACGATGCTTCTCTGTCTTAGTCAAACAGCTACACTGACAGACCGACTGACATGTGTTATTGTGGCACAGAAAATAATTTATTCCTACAAAGTCAACGACGTTATGCCTACTCTCAGCTGGGGTGCTTTATGCAGCTGTATCTTCTCTGCTGTTTCCCTCTAGGCCAAAAGACGCTATGCGGGCACTGAAGAAGAGACTCAGTGGCAACAAGAACTACAGAGAAGTGATGCTGGCACTGACGGTAAGACTCTTACTTTTAACTGGATTTTTTTATTGTGTAGCATGTGTTAAATTCACATGTCAGTGGGTGTCGTGTCATAAAAATGGCTTTGCACCATGGAATATTTTGTTATAGTTTAATTCTCAGGAGGCCATGCTTGGCCTTTGTGTTGTTGCTTTTCAGTGTGTATGCCACATTAAAAGCTTGTGCCCAGCATTAAACTGGACCTCTCCTGATCTTGTCTTCTTGGTCATATTATTCCACCCTGTCGTGTTGCCCAGCCACTGTCTGGATGTTTTTATCTGTCTGACATTACTTGTCTTTTGATTTCTTTATAGCGACTGTGCCTTTTGAGCTGTGTTCTCAATTCTCATCCACCCACATCTTTGATAGCTCCGATAGTTAAAAGGCCCTCCGTGTGATGAAAGCATCCTGTCCGAGGTGTTTTGTGAACATCAGAAAGCAAAGTCTTCCCTTTCTCTGCTGCCTCTCACAGACAAACTTTCCTCCTCTGCAGTTTTTTTCATTTGTCTTGTTTCTATCTCTGTTTAATCCTCTCCCTCTTTGCAGGTATTGGAAACATGTGTAAAGAACTGTGGTCACAGGTTTCATGTCCAGGTGGCTAACAGAGACTTCATTGATGGTGTTTTGGTCAAAATTATCTCTCCTAAAACCAACCCTCCAACTATTGTACAAGACAAAGTGCTGTCGCTCATACAGGTACTATGGCTTTCTCTGTTTCTGCTGCTTTTTGTACTTATATTCACTCAGTCATGGTCTCTGCACCTGGCTGCAGTCTGTGGGCCAACACCCTGTGCTGTTGACCCACAGACTGCAGCCTCTGGTGCTGTTATCCAGTTACCTGAAGTCAGCACAGCCGACAGGTGGTGTTCTCTGTTTCTCTTCCTGCTGTCCTCTAAATATTTATAGGGATTTGTTGAAGGGTACCCCAAAGGACACTCCTCTTTGAGGTACTTTTCCCATTGAGAAAAGAGAATGCACTCCATGTCTGGGAGGATGCAAGAAAACCTTTTTCTTTTTTGTTAAGGGTTTCCAGAAGACAGTTAAAAAAGTATTAATACTGTGATATGAAATGATAAAATCAGTATTCAGGCCTTTATTTTTATTGCACTTTATAATGTGTGTGTGCATGTGTTGTGGCAGGCTTGGGCTGATGCCTTCAGGAGTAGCCCCGATCTTACTGGGGTGGTCCATATTTATGAGGAACTGAAGAGGAAAGGCATTGAATTCCCAATGGCAGACCTGGACGCATTGTCTCCAATTCACACACCACAGAGAGTGAGCAGAGATAAATGCACATACCATGTAAATGTGTATGTTCACTTATTATTCTACAATACTGCAATATTCTAAAGGGCTATCTTTTCTCTCCCAGGGTACACCTGAGGTGGACCCAGCTATGATCAAGTACCTAGCCCCTGCATCACCTGCTGTTGGGGCTCCTAAACCTGCCCCACCCCCTGCCTCTGCCACACAGGTCCCCAACATGCCCAGCCCCATCACGGCAACCCCTGAACAAGTGATTGTGTTATATTAATTTTTTACTGCACTTGTTGCAAGTAGAGCCAGCTTCATTTGTGTATTCGACCCATTTCACCAGAGTCAGTCAAGAGTGCAGTAATTCTGTGCATCATCTAAAGAAGATTACAGGCTTTCACAACCATTCAGTCTGCTTCTGTCAAAAACATCTGTTGTACTAACACAAGTCTGAAATGACTTTTGACTGTCTGTGCTTTCAGATCGCCCGACTGCGTAGTGAACTGGACATAGTGAGAGGAAACATCAAAGTCATGTCAGAGATGCTAACAGAGATGGTCCCTGGCCAGGAAGATGCCTCCGACCTAGAACTGCTACAGGTTAGAGGATTATGGACTCCATCTTAACTACATATATGTAACTTCTTCCTACATTATTGCCTATGTTGTGTCTGAGAAGACTTAACATCTTCCATCCTGGTTAACGACGACATAGATAATAATTTATGGTGATGATTTGATATTTGTTTAATGTGTTGCTTAAATCATCAAGTTAAATCCAAATCAGAAGATGATTTTGAGCAGTTTTTTGATAAAAGGGTCCATCAAAAGATCACACACTTGCACCCACACTCTAAAACAAAATAATGTGAATCATGCAAATTATTTAACTATGTGAGTCACCCTGTATATGATTCAGAGAGCATAAAGTTTCCAACACAGCATGACAACCACACGTTGTTGCAACTATTTTTAGCCACTAGAGGGAGTGGTGTCTTTAGTTTTTAAAAGAAGCTCAACTTGCCTACCACTTATCAAGTTCCAGTTGGCTTTGGTAAAATTCCTGGAATTGGCAATTAACCGGTGGTATAGAAACTTATGTAGAGTTTAATCTCCTAAGGCCAAATCCTTCCAAATATTTGTGTCAGTGGCAAGGATCTGGCTTTGTGCTCAGGACCCTGTGCCAGTTGTTATGGTTATGTGGAATCTATTTTTTCCCCATTTGCTACAGAAAAAGCATTGAATGAATTTATAAGCACTTGAGCAAATATTACTGATTTTCTCAACACTGAATACCTTGTAAGATTATTATTTTATTATAAACTTTCCCCATATTTAGACAATACTCTCCACCCATTCTGTCAAAATCCAGCCATATAATACTGATTGTGTCTGACAAAATGATTTGTTAATGCAGAGCTGAGTCATTAATGAACACACTGTTGCCTATTTGTGGGTGTCTATAGCTCACTCTTTCTCCATTTGCCTTTGTTTCTGTTTTTATCTATTGTTTTATCTGTCAATCCACTGATCAATCTGTGTGTTGTGCCAATCTATCAAGGAGCTGAACAGGACATGCAGGGCTATGCAGCAGAGGGTGGTTGAGCTGATTTCACGTGTCTCTAATGAGGAAGTGACTGAGGAGCTGCTACATGTCAATGATGACCTCAACAACATTTTCCTCCGCTATGAGAGGTACCGTCCACCAACCAGTCAGAATTTAGTGACAAATGGGGGCAAAAGAGACTTGACTGGCTTAATTTACATTTACTTCACTTTGTTTGGTGTAATTTTAAAATTCTCTGTGATAGTCATATGCTTTTTGTCCAACAGCTGAGCTTGATGGTTTTTGATGTGCCAGTGTGTGAGGCCAATATATTTGATGGGTAAATAATTGTTTTAAAAACTGCACGTCTGTGTGATGTGACTTTGATTTTAAAGATGTTGCTCTAGATGGGAACAAACCTCAGGATGTGAGTGAATACTTTTTTGAGAAAACATGCTCGACGCAGATTCAGCATTACATTCCAAGCAAGTCCAAGCATTCAGAGTTAGAGATCTCCTTTGAAGCACAGTGCATAACTCATTCTGTGGTTTCAAACTGCTAAAATGTCTCTTTCATGAGGTTTCTGAAGATGAAAGATTTGTAAGCATTTGAACCTCACAAAGCATGTGGTAAGACATTCAAAGGTTTTTTAACTGTTCACAGGTATGAGAGGTACAGGTCGGGTAGAGCTGCACAGAACAATGGGGTAAGTACCATCAATAGCAGCTCTGCATGCATAGAACAGAAATCAAACGCCTAAATTTTCTCTCAGGATTTCCTCTTTTCCATTTGCTTTTAGCAACTTTCTTATATTTTTTACATTTTAAAACAGCTCCATTGCCTGTGGCAAACATTAGGGATGCTATGAGAGATGTTTCAGCAGATATCAGTTCACATAGCCATTTGTTGTGCTTTTTTATATAATATATTTTACCATATTGGCATCTAAATTCATAATTGCAATTTACTTTATATCAAAATAGCATACACAATCCACCGCATTAGCAGTGTTTGGAAGTAGATTGCATTTTTTGTAAAATTGGATGAGCAAAGTAGAATCAGTTCCAATCTGCTATTTAAAGTCTACATTTGCCAGTATCAGTCATTTGCCAGAGGACGGGGGCATCTCTCACTACATCCCACATAGCTGTTTGTGTTTGCATTCTGTTGATCTTTATGTGTGCTCTATCTGTTTGTGTTGTGGCTAGCTGATGGAGGCAAGTATGACACCACTACTGTGTTCAATCCAAGCCAGTGTGTGGGGATGAGCAGAGTGACGAATGTTAACACATCTTCTATATGGAGCAAATGATTTGATCCATATGATGTGTCAACATTAGTATCACTGAGTAGAGAGTGTATATGTCCTTGTCTCCCCTCTCCTTTTTTTGCCTTCTAAGTCACACATCTTGTGCAACTGTTAATTCAAATCCCAGTACTGTTCCTGTGCGTAGCCTCCAATCCACAACTACTAACCCACAGTGTAACAAATTGTTTAAGGAATTTTGGTAGCAGCAAAATATTTCCCCTGTATACAAAGAGCAAGCACTGTAATATAATTTGTTCAGATAGCTATAAGCGTCATCATCCATAGTTGCTGGTTTAATTCCAACTTTCAACAACTCTCTCTATACCCTCCAAGATGTTGAATGAGGCCAATGAAGACAACCTGATAGACCTGGGCCCCGGCTCCCCTGCTGTGGTTACGCCCAGGATCACATCCAGCCCTCCACCCCACTCCTCTGTCGGAGCCACTGCCTCCCCAGCCCATAACCCCGCTACAGCGTCGCTGTCCACTGCACTGGCTGGCCTCGGTAAGAACAGAATAGTTTTAGGTATATGCTCCAGATTGTAGAAAAACATTGTCCGGAAACTACCCAGAAAAACAGCCTGCTCACCTGCGCATACTTCTTGCTTCAAAGTTCCAACTATTATACACATCCACTTACTCTCATCAGAGCTGTAACACCCCTCCTCCTCAGTCTCTGCAGACCTGGTGATGGAGAAGCAGCAGAGTGTAAAAAATAATAATCTGGCTGCTAATGGAAAATAAGACAAGCAACATAATTCACTGCTACCATTGCTAGCTCCCCTGGTGGTCTCAAGGCCTCTGTATGGTGTAGAATTCTGGGTAAAGCTTACATCTATTGTAACTCTTTATTATATAGAGTAGAGGCAGCCACTCTGTGCTGAACATGTGAAGAATGACAAATCTGTGATAATGAAGATTATAAATCTGTGTTGCATTCATCCTTTCACTTATTTCGTTACATTTATTATCATCCCCCTTTCTCCATTTTTGCATCTTCCTTTTCCTTCCCTTATTCTGCTCTGTCACAATCTCACTCCAGATGTAGGTTCAGACAGTGTGAGCGGCACCCTGTCATCTCTATCGGGCCACAACCAGGATGACTTTGACATGTTTGCCCAGACCAGGAGTAGCTCTCTGGCTGAACAACGCAAAAAGTAGGTCTAGATTTCATTTTGCTTCTGGGGCAGCCCAGGTCCTCCCATATTGTTATCCAGAGTGTCATTTATTCTAATTAAATAGCTATTCATAACCACCTTTAATATTTAAAATAAAATTCACCCATGGGCACTTTTATACCATCTGTTCCAAGATGTGATTTTAATAGTATACATATGCCCCTACCACATCTTCTTTAGTTGGATATTTCCACCGTCACTATTTCCTTGAAAAACCTTTGAATACTTTAAGGGGTAAGGATGTTAATCTGGAAATTACTCTGCCAAGATCTTGTTGTCCTCAACTGTAATTTCAACATTTAGGTTGAGAAAATATACATGATGAAGCGCTTGGTCTACTTTTTTCTGGAGAATTTCTCTAATATTATAGATTTGTTGTTGGTCTCCATGTATGCTGCATAAGGATAGGCCTATTGGGATGTTTGGAGGCACAGGGATCTACCAGTACTCCTGGTTTAAATCTGGCATCTTTGTTGCATTTCACTCTCTTTGTTCTCAAAACAATCCCTTTCCTTTCTCCTCTGTTCAACCAACATGGCCAAAAATAACAAAAAACCCACAGTTTTCCTTGTGAAACCATGTGTTGGTGTTTTTTAAGTTTTTATTGTGCTGCTTTAGTGCTACATCAAATTAAATCAGATCAAATCAAACTTTATTTACATAGTGCCAAATCATAACAGTTACCTCAAGGCACTTTACATATAGAGCAGGTCTAGACTAAACTCTTCATAAAATTATTTAAATAGAAGCAAAAAATCCCACCGTGCAAGCACTTGGCAACAGAGACAAGGAAAAACTTCCTTTAAGAGGCAGAAACCTCAAGCAGAACTAGACTCAGGGTCCAGACGGCCACCTGCCTCGACCGGTTGTCTTAACTATGTTATTTATGTTTTCCTGCACAGCGTAAAATATGAAGACCCTCAGGCTCTGGGTGGCCTGGCCTCAGCTTTGGATGTGAGACAGCAGAACACAGGAGGCGTGAGTACTCAGAAGCATACAGTTTAATACAGCTTTCATCTATACAGTTTGTAGAGTGTGGGTGCTGTGTTTTTTACATGGCTGACAGGTCTTCCTATTCCAGTCTGTCCTTAGACCTTGGTCATTCCATGCATGCGATGGTTTCTCATGCTGTATTCTCTACAGTGATATTTGTCCTGTGTGCAGTGATACTTGAACTTTGACCAAACAAAGTTGTAGGTTTGTGTATTGACTATTTTTAGTTTTGACCAGCTAAAATCAATCTCAGCAGTTTAGGTAATAAGCATAGATATGTTTTATGAGAAGGTGCTCAAAATGGCTGCAGAATGCCTTACACTGTCAGGTTTTATATCCAAATCATTGTCCTTTTTTTGCATTTATCCTGGCAAACATTAGTCTCTGCAGTTCATTAAAAAACATGGAACCAAGTTTTGCAAAGTGGATATCAGTTCTTCCGTAGTCCAGTTTCTGTTCATCTTCACGGTTTCCACAGAAAATCAAACACAGATATCTCATGTTAGTTTCAAGATATCCTTAGCCATTCTCCCTGTTTGAGCACACATTGCAGTATATTTGCATAGTTATCACTAGGTACACAGATGATTCTGAAACCTGAATGGACACACACAAGAACACACACAGCTATGATACCACTTTTTTTCTATCTATTATTTTTAAGTGTCTTATTTCATCTACAGTACTTTTACTTGAGGGAGTTCAAAGTCTTTTTTCCCCTTTTATTTTCCTCATTTTCATCTTTATTGGATGACCCTTTCGCCATCTTCTGTGTTTTCTTTATTTTTTCTCTTAAAATGAAAGTCGTCTCTTGCATATTTGACTTCTCCTCTGTCTCTCTCTCTGCACTGTATGCAATGCTGTGGTGGGGGCCTGCTACCTCTCTTCTCTTGTGTAAGGTGTTGTTCTGTTGTTGATTCAGCTGAGGGTAAAAGGGGATGATAACCCAGCAGATCAGGAGCTGCCCATAGACAGCTGGCTTATTACCCAAGGAATGGTGAGGACTCCATCCTCAGTGTGTCCTCCTTACCCCTCCCACATGTCCACCATCACCCCTGCTCTCAACCTTTTCCGGCATCTTTCGTAATCCTCATAAGCTGCTCTTCATTTTCAGCCTCATTTCACTGCTCTGTCCTGGACTGCTCAAAGAGGACCAGACTCAGCAGAGTTTTTCTCCTTAAGAGCATCCACCTCCATATCTAGTACAGATGTTATACTCTAGTAGTGTTGGGCAATATGACCGTAAGATGTTAGATATTTGTCAACTAATTTCACTGTGCTGTTCCTCCTCTTTACTGTCTTTTCATTGGTTGTATTAAGCCATTGCAGACAGTGTTGCAAAGCCAAAAAACATAACAGTTTTATGCCAATACTGAATGTACCGATGACTTAATTTGAGGTATTCATTTACAGGGTGAGACAAAGACAGACTTTGATCTCCAGTTTTGTTTTTTTTGCAAACAGTTGGACCTCCAGGAAATTGACAATCATGATATTCTGTGATAAAAGATTTTATTCATATTGCTCACCTCTACTGTATTTTATTGACATTGGAACTAAACTCTACCCATAACTGATGCTTTCCACCTTAATATATCCTCAATGGAGGAAATAATGAGTCTAACTGATCCTTAGGAAGATCCATCAACTGGAGGAGGGTAGATACTTGTGCTACACAGCAGAGTGATATTAACAATGATGAAAAGTGTCAGAGGAGTGATAACATGGCTTGAAAAAAGAGAATGAATGGTGGTTTGCTGTGTAGTAGTGAGTATTTGCCGTTCTCTGACGATCTGTGGATCTTAGATTAGGTACATTAGATGTTATTAATGACAACCGCACATATCTCGCTCTAAACAGAACTAGATCAACTAACAGATGAACCACTAGATGAGTATTAACAATGACGTTGCTGTTATGACTCTGAATGAGTGAATATAAAATATTACACTTTGAACTTTTATCGCTGTAATTCATGTGAGCCGTGATAGGGACAGACTTTCTTTTGTTCACTTTTCTAAATTTTCTCCACTTTTCTCAAGGCTTTTTTTCTCTCCTGTGAATGACTTTCACTGCCCACTGCCTTGGCCTATCTTTTGATTCGCTCCTTCATTGCGTCAGCTGCGATCTCACATGGAAACCCCACTAGTGTTTTTCTAGTATACAACAGGGCCTCAGGAAAAGGGTTTTTGTTCTCTCTACTCAATTTTGATATCAGGTCAATGTCAACAGTGGACTTTGGTTAACTACATAGGCAGTGAAAGGATGTGGAGGATTTGACTTTTATGAACTAGGGCTGTTGCAATTGATGATAGCTGTGATATTTAAAAAATGAAATGTTGATATTGTGTTAATAATACACATATGATAATATTGTGATAGCAGATGTTAGGCCATGTGGACCTTTTGTTTATCAGTTCATCAGGTTGCCTTTTCACGATCCATTAAGTGTAATTGGTCTTTTTGTACAGTCAAAGTTACAGACTCTGAACTTCCATTTGCCAAAAAGAGGCAAAACGCACAATACACAAAGTTGAATTTGACTGAGATGAATATTGTCCTTGTTTTTTATTTTCATTTTGTAAATGATAAGCATTCAAGGAATTGTTACTCTTCGTGGATGGCCACGATAAAATTTTTTCCCCTTTCTGAGCAGTCCTGATGGTTTGATGTCCAGCACCTACCTAAACACAAATGCACACTATCCACACTAACTTGGCTTCCATCATCACAGGCACTGCGCGCCATGCAGCATTGCTCATGCTCCGTGCGCCCTGTGCAGTTTGTGTGTGTGTGCGTGTGCCCCACGTATAAAATGTGTTTGCCGTGGGATTGCCCTGCCTCTCGATGGTCCCTGTGCTTTCAGCTTTTCCCATCCAATCAATCTCTTAATCACGTTCTAGCGATTTGCTAATTAACTAATGATGTGGAATAATTAACGCTGCTGTGTGACATTAGTCGGCAGCTGTTAAGCCATGTCAGCTCTACAGAACTAATGAGAACAATACTCAACCTGGGAACTCCTGTTCTCATAGAAGACAGCTGAGTAGCAGATTGTTGCACTTGATAAAACAGTAAGAGCACAGAGTCGAGAGGGGTCGAGTGCTGGCAGAGCAAACTTTCTTTTTGTTCTCATTTTGATTTCTTTTATTTTTATCATTTTCCCTACTGAGCCTTTGGTGATTCCTATTCTTGTTATTTTTGTGTGTGTTTGTTTGTTACAACTTTTGTTTTTGTTGTCGGGGTTGGGTGTCTTTCTGTGGTGTGGCTTTGGTGCTGCCCCTTGGTTTGTCCATGGCTTTGCTCCATAGATCCCCGTATCGCAGTCCTCTGTCATGGATGACATAGAGGAGTGGCTCTGTGCTGATGTGGTGAGACTTCTTTACCTTGATTTATACCTTCTTCTCTTCTTTCTATTTCTCTCCTATCCTTGTTTATTTTTTTTCTGAAATAGCACTTTTCATCCATCCATCTACTATAACTGGATACATTTATTTCCGTTTGTTTTCTTTAACTTCATGTCCTTTTCATGTCCTTTTCTTCAAGTTATTTCCACCAATGACTGACATATAACAATTTACGATGAGGTCTGACTTTCATACGCTAACATGCTGCTAATGATGGTCAAGTTTAAACAGATATGATAACTCCTGATTACCCCCTAAACACATGCATGCGAAGGTTGCAGAGTTGGGTTCAAGAAGGCTTCTCGTTGCGTCCCCCCTAAAAAGTATGTGAAGGATGCATGATTGACGGATCCTTCATGAGCGACTTTGTATGAATTTGTCTTGAACCAGGCATTTGAGTTGTGTGACATTTTTGTGTATCAATATTTATTATTGCTCATTGTATACTAAGGTTTATGAAATGGACAACTCAATTAATAATAATATCTGTCAAAATATGTATATTATCTCATGACTTTTTCCCTGTTAATAGAAAGGGGATCCTGCTGAGGAGGGGGTGACAAGTGAAGGTACTGGCTCTGATTACAATTAATGTAAACCATTGCATATGTTCCACTGGCTAGTGGGAGGTTTTATTATTAACCCTAACTGTACATGAATTTGAGCAAATCTATTTGCTTATTTCAGAGTTTGATAAGTTCCTGGAGGAGCGAGCAAAGGTGGCTGACACCCTACCATCTCCCCCCGGAGCTAACCCTGCTCACCCAGCCCGAGCCCCGGGTGGCTCCCACAAGAAGGCTGAACGGACGGAAGATGCCCTTTTTGCCTTGTAAACTGTTGTCAGAGAATCTGAGAATCTTGATGTCCCTCTGGGGCATCTAAAGGTCCTCACCCTAAATGACCCCCCCCAAACAGTCATTCCAGTCCCATTTCAGTGCTGACTGGCAGTGTTGCAAATGATCTCCATCTCCCAGTCGTTCTCATGCCACAGTGTTGCTCTTGCATACAGAGGTCCAACATGTGTACTGCGCACTACTGTGTTACATTAAACTATATATGGATGTATTAATCTGTTAGTGTGGGATGTACTACTCGCAGCCTTGCATCTCATTTGTAACACTCCATCAAAGGAAGACAACCTAACTTGTCTGATGTGGTTTAAAAATGTGGTATATTACTGTGAGATTCTTTGAAAATTTCACTGCAGGTCCATGCATTAAGCCAGTATAAAAGCATACAATTAGGACAATATTGTGCTGTTTTATTTCATAAAGCTAATTGCTAATTTATGCATTTATTGTTTTAATGGTTTGTTCTGTACTATAGCGCTGTGGTTATGCTGGGCCCATGCATTTTTTTTTTTTTTTACAAGTACTCCAGTTAGAGTTCTAGTCATGCTTTTAAAACTGATGTGTGTGAAATGGCAATGAGTGTTATTACCCATTTTGCCTCAAGCAGTGTAGAGAAAAGATCCGTTAGCAGGCAAATTTTGTTAACTGGGAATATGATAGCTAAATCATTGCTAATTGTAATGAGTGTATGCCAGTATTCCTTTAACCAAAGGGAATAACAAAACAAAAAATCTAAAAAGCACTAGTTAAAGATTATCTGCTATGTATATTGAATGGCCAAGGGGAAGGAACATGCCCATGGAGTATTCCCATCGATCTTTTCAGGTGTCTGAAGAGCTTCAACAAAATTAACAGAGAAATATGATGTTGAACACCTGCAAACATGTTTAGCCATTCCAAAGACTATTAAGGCTTTAATGACCAACTAGCACTTAATGTTAGCTGTCTAACAGTAATTATAGTCATGTGTTAGAAATGTTAAGGGATCATGAACATTTTCCTTCCCCTGCTATAATGTCTGTGCACTTTGAAGCAAAAACAAATCTGTATTTTGTCCTTTTGTGTTTACAAGATGGTTACTATTTTTCTAGGGGATGGGAAATGGTCTTTAGATTGACTTCATTTTGCACATAACTTTTCTAACTGTAATTGCAGCGCTTGTTAATAGAAGTGGATGGATGAACTGTCAAAACCTTAAAAAGAGTATTAGAAATTGCAAAGTTGAAAGACAAAGTATGGTATTTAAGATATCAGTACGACTTAGCGCTAGCGTCTATAAGACACAAAGTATAGCTTACAATAATGCGCTGTTGTAAAGGATGTATTCATATAGGTAGATCTTCACTTACTCTATACTATGTTATCTATATACCTCAAAATACAGGAATTTTAGTTTCTGTATGTAGTTCAAATGTATTGGCTCATAGTAATATCCAGAAGGCAAGTTTATGTATTATTTGATCCCCTGATTGTATTTTTATAGATCATGTAAGAAAAAAAAGCCCATTTGTATCCTTGTACCACTGCATCTTTTTGTAGTTCAGGCTGAAGCATGCAGCAAACAAATACAATTGTACTTTCTTTGATTTGCACTGTCAAAGACATATTTTCAATCTTGTGTGTTCATTCTGCTATGATTCATCTGCTCTTGTTGGAGCAGCTGCCAAGGATTTCTGCGATTGACTGATTTCAGCAAAGTAGTTCTGACTGGAGTTTGCCTTTGGTGTACTTAAGATCACATTTTGAGGTAAAAACAATCCTGTCTTCATTACAGCTCTATTGCTCATACTCTGCTTTGTATTAAGGTTGCTCTTACATATATTTTTTCCATTTATTCCAATTAAGACCAAAAGCCTTGTGAATCAGAGGCAGACCATTAGAAATACAAGTTGTAAAAGCCTAATCAAACTTATTTACAGTGTAGTCCTTCCACTAGAGGGAAATATTAATGACTAATTTGCATCTCCTTAATCATTATGGATAAATATTTTTAAAATGTTTATTAGTCGAGAAAAATGAATTAATAATGAGCTTTAACCTTCTTAAATGCAGTATTACATATGGTTACATAGCTTCAATATGGTTACCAGGTAAGAGATAATAGCATTAAATTTACAATCAACTTTAAACGATGCAGGCTAAACAAAGACTATTACTAAAAATGTAAAAGGTGATCCTTTCAAAGGGAACTTTTTTTCTGTGTTTGTGTGCATCTCTGGATCTGTAATGGAATTTACTGTGTTACTTGCTTTTATGAGGCTTAAGTCTAGACAGCAACATGTATTCCTCGAAATTGTGGCTATCTCAAAATGGTTACTGAATGTCTTAATACTGAGGAGACAACGTTTAGTGAATACGTTGTGGACACGGAAGAGAGACTTGTTTTCTGTTGGTGGCTCTCTCATGTCTGTTTGGCTGTGTTGTTTGCTGCCATTACTAATGGTCAGATTTTTTTTTGTTAATTTTTTTTTTTTGACCTAATGCACGTATATAACTGCCCAATAAATCACTAGCGATGTGTGACCTCTACCTCACAACTGTTTGTGGTTCTTTTAGGTTCAAGGTTTGTGTGACAGCGTGTTGCTTCTTCTTCATGCAAGGTGCTGATGCAACCAGGCCTCAATCTTGCAGTGCACTGGCCACTGATTGTCACATGAGCCTCTCACCCCCTCCCACGTTGCAGTTAATGGGCACTTTATCTGTTCTGCTCCAGTAGCTTCAAATTAAACTAAACAAATTCTGCTCACACCGTTTTTGATGGAAGTTCCAGTTTTGCATGTCTTTCAGTCACCTGTTGTACACCACCAACAGGTCTCCAAAATTATGTAAGAAAGTGAATTAGGCATGCACCTTCATACAAACACACCCCATCACCAACAATACCAGGCATGTACCCAGGCAACATTACTTCACTCTGGTAGTACAACTTTGCAGTGTTACTCAAGGTCACTGACCTATTTCCCCACCATGCCTTTGTAGGGCTCTCTCTGTGTTCACCCTGCAGTCTGCTCACACTAAAAGTTTATTTATATATTTAAAAAAAAAAAAAAGCTTGCATAGCCAGTGTTTCACATAGTAATTTAAGTGTGCTGTTTACCGAAAGAAGCTTCACTTTTCTGAGGCAATTTCAATATAACAGTGCAGAGGGAATTTTATTTTATTTATTTATTTGTTTATTTATGGTGGTGGTGATTCATTAGGCAAAAAATACAAAAATATTGCATTTATTTTCCTTTCTCCCCACCAACATCCTTGCAAATTACCTCCTTGTTCCTGCCACCACACTTTCAGAGAGAAATACATGATGTAATCACTAAACCAGAGATGTGACGTCAGATCACCCCACTCGGTTCCTGGGCTTCCCATTGGACGGTTTCTCTGGTTCTACAGGAGGAGCCGCGGCTTCGAGTCAGACAAACTTTACTATCAGTTGCTCACGCCCGGGCGGCTCTGATTGGCTGATGAGGGCAAGCCCACAACAAACATCCATGCTGTTTCCCTCAATAAAAAAACAAAACAAAACAAAAAAAAAAACATAGTTTGGTAAAGCATATGGTTAATGCGGATATAACCGTGCAGGATTGGGATAAATAACGTTGTTATAGTTGTATTACACAACATATTACGTTTGTGCTCAATAGATAAATACATTTATGGTACTTTTCAGGAGCCTCTACATATGTATCCTATATCCATTATATCAGTTTTTCCATTACATTTGTCATCATATCTCGTTGTATACTCTCATACAAAATTGCGGTCATTCACTCTACCTGCTGTCACCTCTTCAATCAGACAATCAAAACAACCCCGAGAAACAGGGACGTGGGAAATCCCGTCCAAAGGCGGCAATTGGCTGACGCGTCTGTCAATCATTGCCCGGTGGGTGGGTTCGTTCGCCCGTCGCCGCCGTAAGCACGTTCGTGATTAGTGAATGAGCCTCAGTGTTTGGCTTGGTTTGACAAGTTTCCCTATGCGACCATGGCGGTAGGAGTGAGTAGTTAGTTGACACATTCAATAGAAAGTAGCTGCTCCCCCTGCGCGTATTTCAGGTACATTTGGCACCTGGCGGTTTGGCAAATGTAGGGACGAGAGAAGTGTCCCATTTTCCCCCCACCGAGAGAATCGACAGCCACTCAAAGACCACACTGGGAATACAGACACAAGAGTAAAGATGAACAGCCTGTCCTTTGACGATCCCTCGTTGGATAATCTGGATCCAACATTGTCGCTGAATGACCCCAGCGATATTGACACGGCCCTGTTAAGCGACATTGATGGTAAGAAAATGCAGTGGCGGCTGTTAGCTAACCCAGTCACGTTTAACGTTTGCTAAACAGCAGTAACGCTGCTTGTTACTGTCTGTGTTTCACTTTTCATCTTGACTAGTCTCGTGGTCTACATCAAATGTTCACCTCATTTACACTAACAAATAGCACTAGCTGTGACCACCTTACAGGTTTTAGCTCAGGGTACCTTCCATCAGCCATCATTAGACTAGCTTACAGTACCCATTTAGCTAGCTAGTACACTTCGGGTGTTTGTGGAATGTTTATTAGACGTTAAATTATTGTATATTTCACTATCAGGACGCACTGTGATAATGTTATTTTGTACAGTAAGACTAACCGGTTGTTGTAGTGAGTTTAATAAACTAATGGGCGAAGCTAACGTGCTACTAAATGGTGGTTATTGCGCCCCGCCCCCAGCTTGCTCCACAGACAGGGGTTACTGCAGTTCATTCCTCTTTGCTGGGTTCACTGTGCCTCAATTGACCGAGCACGCAAATGTTTTGGGTTTTTTTCCCAAAAAAATAATAGATCATATAATATATCGTTACAACGTGGTCTATCTATCGTCCTTTTCATTGTTTTGTGCAAACTTACTGCTGTTTGCTCGTATTTATAGACTATTTTGAGTAACGGAAGAGACGAAAGAAAAGCCGGTAGTGTATTTTCCATTTTCTGAAAAATTCCCTGCAACAGTCAGTATGGGTTTAAGAAGATAGGCAGCATATAGTTGTGATAAACTGCACTGCGTAAACAGTGGGAGATAACGCACATCCTGCAGGCGTCCTCGCCATCTTCCTACATCTGACCGAGAGTAACCCTGCGTGGTGCTGCTCGATGGTAACCTCGTGCAAAACCAAAGACAGCGCTCCCTCTCTTTCCCGTCTTGGGCTGATCGGCATAGCAAGTCTCTGAGGCGCGCTCTGATTGGTCAAGAGCGATCACCTCATACAAAAACACTGGTTTACAAATCCAGGCTGCTGCCTCTCACTGCAGACACAACATACAGTCAGAGTGACCGGGTTTTTTCGCAATATACTCCAGATGGGCTTCATCGGGTCAAACTGAGAGACTTAAAAATCATTTTTCAATTTTCAATCTTTCCAGGCCTGAATACTGTACAGTGTCCCAAATAAACCAATGGGCACAATACTGTCACATTTGTCTTGAACCTTGAATTTCCCATATCAGTTTTACATAAAATCATAGAAATTGGTGTGGGGGAAAAAAAACAACTTTTTTGAAATATTTTAGATGTCTCCCACTCAGGTCACGAGTCTGTAGTTGCAACACCATAACCAGGTTACTGGTTTGTTTTCACAGCTGTCTTATCATCTGTAGTACTTTTTCCCACAGCTGCAGGCGTAATATAAATAGTCCGACTGCACACAGGTTGACATTAAATCAACATACATAGTATGTGTACCTGCTGCTTAGTGTGTTTTCCATAACACTTTGTCTAGTGTGCTAGGCTTTTTTGCGTTTGTGCTGTTTGTCAGCACTGTCAATAGGGTGTTTCAGTTTATCTAGTCAGATAAAGTTTTGGTTACTGAATCCTGGTTATGATTCATCACATATTCTTTGACTGTGAAGAAATAAGCACACAAATTGCCTTTATTTGAAGTTTCAAACTACCCCAGTCATTAGTTACTCAGTCATAAACTATTTGGTGAGCCAGTTTTTTTATTTTTTTAAGTTTTTTTTCTAAGTTTGACATCCCATCATTAGCAATTAGGGTAATTTGGTAAATTGGTAAAATTTTGCTGTATGCTGTATGCAGGGTGTTTGCATTACAGTTATCCTGGTGAAATATTTAGTATTTTTTACTTGGTCAGTATCAGTGATGGTGTGTTTGATTTTTTTTTTTTTTTTTTTTCTCTTCCTCTTCAGATATGCTACAGCTTATCAACAACCAGGACATGGAGTTTGCAGGACTATTTGATAACCCTCCATACACAGGGCCCCCACCCACCCAAGAGCTTCCTGGTTTGACCCAGTCCAATGCTTCAGCTGCCCCTCCAGCCACCACCACCACACCTTCATCTTCCTCATCAATCCTTAGCAGTAGCCCCCACCTGGATGCCCTCTTGGGTCCACCCATCACCCGCAGCTCCTCCACCCCAGACAAGGCTTTCCAGCCTACAACTTTCCAGCAGTCCCCTCTGGCCCAGGTACCCAATGCCACCCCGCGGCAACAGCAACCAGCCTCCCCACAGCAGGCTCAGACCCTCAGACAGCCGCAGGTGGAACAGCCCCAACCCATTCTCAGCCCATCTGCCCCGACACAGGCAGCTTCACCTCATGGCTCACCAGGACCGAGCCCAGTGTTCAGCTCCACACCCCAGGCTCTCTTCACCTCGCCTACACCCCAAACTCCACTTCAGCCCCAGACACAGACACAACTTCAGGTCCAAGCTCAGTCCCAACAAGCCCGGACCAACTATAGTAGCCAAAACAGTTACACAGGTAAGGACTCTTTTTTTGTTTGTGATGATCTTCGTGTCTATAGCAACTGTTTGTCTATAACGGCTTTGTCAGTTAGAAAATATTGTGAATCAACAGAATATATAAAAATCCTTTAGGGTAAATTATCTAAATTAGAGTTTTTAAAATGTATTGTGGAATTTTAATATGGATTATTGTTGTCTTAGGTTTGTTATGCTTCAAGTGTCTTGGTTTTGCTTGTGTATTTCCAGTATAGTTTCTGTCTGCCCAAATGAATACAGTTGTCCTCTAATAGTCAGCATCATATTGCCCTTTAACCTAATATATCTATATATTTATAATGTCTTTTAATAGCAAAATCAACCCAAAAAAAGGCTAAAACTGGTAACTTTGTTTATTATTGGTGCCAAATTGTCTTAAATTTGATTTCAGCTGGCAACATTATCTGCTCTCTTAAATCTGCCAATGCCTCCTAGCAGATACTTGCAATGTGAAAAATTAAATGGAAATCACTCTCTCACAGAACACACTTTTAGCAAATATGCTATAAGATCAAACCAAAAGTTCATGGATATTGATGTGAGGGGATAAGGAGAAGAAAGTTCTGCAGCTATAGGCCTATTGTCTACATTATTTAGAGACTTCTAGGGACTTAAATGAACAATTGTCTGTCTTATTCTTTATGAATACACACAGATACTGTTGAAGTATATGTATTTTCTGTGAAGATTCTGCATTAGCTGTGTTTTCATACATACATTTGTGTTTTCTTTTGTTTGTAAATATGTAGATTTCATAATCAGGGGGCTGATTATTGTGATAAAGCTCTTGTTATGAGTTATTATTATACTTTTCTACTACTGCTATTTTTCTTATTAATATACAACAAATATTTTTCAATGATTTCTATCAGCTAGATATTTATCACAGGCAGGATGCTGTTTAATAAGAGTCATACCTTTGTGTATCTTAGAAATGCGAAAGGAAGTTGTGAGTCCCTCTGAACAATACTTTTTCCTGGTTGTGTTGCTGCGGTATTAAATCTTTATATGCAAGTTAAGACTTATTTGCTCTTTATAATGACAGAGAGCACACAAACCAACCTATTGGTTCACGGCGTTAGGTTCGCACACTTGCATACAGTAAACAATACAAGAATGTAGAGCAGCGTCTTCTCAATAGTAAATAAATAAATAGTATATTAGTTTTAAATGGATATGGCAGTAGGGCCAGCATAGTTTAAAGCAGATTTGGTGTGTCTGTGCATGTCTGACTTTGACAATCTTTTACAAATTAAACTCCAGTGCCCAATAAGGTGGCTCCTCATGTGTATTATATTTCCCAAGCTAGGACAGTAGGTTATTCAACCTCAGCTGATCTCATGCCTAAATCCTAATCTAATGGACTTTGCTCAGCAGTGTGTTAGCCGGTAAGATAAATGAAAATGCTTTGTCTGGCAACACCCATTGTACATGCACATGGCTGTGTGTGTACATAGTATATAGTGCACTATGTGTGCACAGCAGACCCTAACATATGAATGTTGCCATTTGTTTTAGTGTAAGAAAAGTAGCAAATGCATCAGAATTTTCATAAAAGCAATACATTTTTATTACTCTGGGAAACTCTCTGACCCTGGTACTGACAGGTGATTATAATCACTAGTCCAGTTGGAGCTGATAAGAAATATAATGTGACTCACTGAATGTTTGACTCATTTTAAGATTATAAGATTATAGTTCACCTATTGGCCTACAAACCCACAGACACACATGAGTTGTAACATTAATCAAATATTTTTTAAACCAATAAAAGTATCTAATATTGTTAACATTCATTGGCCAGAACCATATGTTGTTGTTTTCTTTGTTTTTTGTATGTATTGTATGTTTTTTTTTTTGTTTTTTTTTTCTCCAAGGTACAAATCAGGCTTGGTACAATTTAATAAAATCAAAAGATCACGAAAATCACAAAATTCTACATCAGCACATAAAAAGTATGTTAGACCTATTTGCTATTAGCCTATTAAAGCTTAAATTGTCAGACATGCACCGTACATTGGTTGGTCTAGAATTTTGAAGGAAGTCAAAGCCAGTTTTAGCCTGACTCATTGCAATGATAAGTGAAAAGATTTGGTGATTATTTCATGCTACTTCATGAATTTTCTGTACAAGTTGTTTGTTGAATATCTGTAATTTTGTTGTGCAGTTGCAGAAAAAAAGCACATAATGACATGAACTGTTTTCATGCTTTAGTAAAGATTGAAAAAAATCTCTGTTGCATAACTATTTTCTAGCTGGCAGCCCCGGAAGCATGAACCAACCTGCCACCACTCTATCATCCTCATCTCCAAGTGTTCAGCCAGTGGCCATCCAGACTCAGCTCCAAGGGCTGACCACCACCGCTTCTCTGCTCACAACATCAGCTAGCCCACCTGCTCAAACCATTGCACCCCACGTACAGCAAGTTCCTGTAAGTGTGGGTGCTGTGCAGTCCTCATCTGTCTATTATGGAAATAAAAAGCAGAACCAAATTACATGTTTTTCTCTGTGTTTCTCAGGTGTTGCTGCAGCCCCAGTTCATCAAGGCTGAGTCACTGCTGTTGACCACTCTGAAACACGATCCCTGTATGGTCACTACTGTGGCCTCTCCCACATCCCTGGCCACCACCACCACCCCAGTTCAAAGCACTTCACTGCAGGTAGTCACCTCGTGTGCAAACTCAGTGCTGAGATCATACAGCACACTTTGTTGAAGGCATTCCCAAAGCAGATTTAAATGGCTTCAAATGTAAGATTGAAGCTATTTTCCCCTTATTGCATCAGTGCCATTATAAGCAATTACTAGAAGGGAGTGCCAAGATCTCAACTATGATCCAATATTCTGGTGACTGCAAATTAACTTGTAAGAGAGAATTACCATGAGAGTAATTGTAAAAAAAAAAAAAAAAAATTAAGACATGGATAAATTAAAGAAACAAAGTGTTCAGATGTTGTTAAATACTTGGCCTTAATTCCCACAGTATGTTAAGAATGTGTTTAATGTTCCCCTCCCCAGGCTTTTATGGGCAGCGGCACCATTCTGACCACTGTGCCAGTCATGGTGGATGCCGAGAAGCTGCCAATCAACCGCATTGCCATCAGTGGTAAGCCAACCGGCCAACCCCACAAGGGGGAGAAGCGCACTGCCCACAACGCGATTGAGAAGCGTTACCGCTCCTCTATCAATGACAAAATCGTGGAGCTCAAAGACCTGGTGGCTGGTACTGAGGCCAAGGTAAGAAAGAGAGATTATTTAAACAAAAGCACATATTTAGAATAATCTTGAAGTCTTGTTTTTGCTAATTTGCTAATTTTCACAAATTCAAAAACTTTCATTTCCCTGACATAGCATTACATTTCAATCAATGTCATTATTTTTTCTTTTCTTTGTAGCTCAACAAGTCTGCCGTACTGAGAAAAGCCATCGACTACATCCGTTACCTGCAGCAGGCTAACCAGAAACTCAAACAAGAAAACATGACTCTTAAAATGACAGCCCAGAAAAACAGTATGTGCTTGAAGCCATTTTTTATTATTTTTTTATATCCACATTTTTAACAGTTTCACTAGAGTTTATTTCAATTCCCTTAAAGAAAGTCATACAGTTGACCTTTTGTGACAAGGTCTATTGGTAGTTGCTGTTATCCTGAAATGACAAATGTGAAAATGGTCTTCTACAGCCTCTAAGTGAGTGGAAGTTAAGGTTGAAGATATCTTTGCTTTTCTAACACTGATTGGCCCTCTAATGGCTCCCTTCATCTTTCCTTTGCCTGTTATTCAGAGTCTCTTAAGGACCTGGTTGCCATGGAGGTAGATGGACAGTCTGATGTGAAGAGCGAGCTGCCCACCCCACCAGCTTCTGACGTGGGCTCCCCGACATCTTTCTCACACTGTGGCAGTGACTCAGAGCCTGACAGTCCAATGGTGGAAGACACCAAGGTATGAAGCTTTCAGTGAAACTGGTAAACAACAGGTTTAATAATAGAGGTTGATATTCATATTAGATGAGGGGTTAGGTCCACATTTTATCCCAGTAACCTGCTGAGGTCACTTAATTACTACATTGTCACAATCTAATGTATTGAATGGTAGTTTTATGCCATTGCTTTTAAATCGGCATGAAGCAGACCAGAGAGACGAAATTTAGTTGTCCTGTCTATACTTTGGTCTCATTGATGATGTTGAGTAAATTAAGTGTTTTTGTGTCTGAGTCATTTTAAACAAATTCGTTTTCCTACTTTCTCTTATGTGTCAGCCGAATGTGGGCGTGTTGGACAGATCGGAGGCAAGCACCAGTGCTGGCGGCATGTTAGATCGTTCCCGCATGGCGCTGTGCGCCTTCACCATGCTTTTCCTCTCCCTGAACCCTCTGGCCTCTCTGTTGTGTTCATCCAGCAGCAGCTTAGCTGGAAGCGCTGCTGCCGCCACCACCCACCACACAGGCAGAAGTGTTCTTGGTGTGGATATTGCAGGTATGGAGGGATAAATGCTGGAGGGTGGGGTTTGTAGGGCTACACCTTCATGTAATGTTTTCTATGTACATTGAATAAAGTTTTTACTGTAAAGTATGTATCATCCACAGCTGACTCATGGGGCTGGATGGACTGGATGCTACCAACTATACTTGTGTGGTTACTGAATGGTATTCTGGTGTCTGGAGTTCTGATCCGCCTGCTGGTGTATGGAGAACCTGTAACCAGACCACACTCCGGATCCTCTGTTTTGTTCTGGAGGCACCGCAAACAGGCTGACCTGGACCTAGCTAGAGTATGTTTTTTTTTGTCCTTTGTCTATATTTTGTACCCTCCTTCTCTTGAGCCTTCTACCTCATCTTCACCAGTCTCTTTTACCC
This sequence comes from Rachycentron canadum, assembly GCA_038496675.1. NCBI lineage: Eukaryota > Metazoa > Chordata > Actinopteri > Carangiformes > Rachycentridae > Rachycentron > Rachycentron canadum. Next base: position 1,639,891 of record CM076664.1, on the reverse strand, counting down.
CTACCAGGGGGATTTTGCCCAGGCCAGTCAGAACCTGTGGACATGTCTAAAGGCTCTTGGTCGTCCCTTACCCACCTCTCAGTTGGACCTGGCTTGTGCTGCATTGTGGTCGTTGCTAAGATTCTGCCTCCAGCGCCTCTGGGTGGGCCGCTGGCTTGCTGCCAGGGCTGGAGGGCTCCGATCTGACCGCCCCCTGCAGGAAGATGCATGCAAAAGCAGCCGTGACGCTGCCCTAGTTTACCACCGTCTGCACCAGCTTCATATGACAGGTTCGTCAGTGGGAAAAACCCTGTTCTAAATTAAATGTGTGGTAGACTGACCACAGTAGGTTGTCATATTGAAGTCTCAGGTTATTGAAGAGCAACCCACCCCCTGTCTTTGCTGTAACAGTCAGCTAATGTTGATTTAGTGCAAATAAAAGGTTTTAGACTAGGGTTGCAGAATAATTTAGTTTAAGTGATATTACCAAACCAGTTATAATAATATAATAAACAGTTCTTCTCTATATTAAAAAAAATAGTAATTACTTTACTTGTCTTTTGCCTGTGCATTCAGGTAAATTAAATGGTAGCCACCTGTCAGCGGTGCACATGGCTTTAAGTGCAGTGAACCTGGCAGAGTGTTCTGGCTCCTGTCTTCCTGTAGCCACTCTGGCTGAGGTCTACGTCTCTGCAGCTCTACGGGTCAAAGCCAGCCTGCCGAGGATCCTGCATTTCACCTCGGTAAGTCCCCCACAGTTTTTTAACCAGCCTTGAACAGCAAGTAGTTTTGAGTTTAATTTTTTGTTAATTTACCTTCCGTGTTCAATTAACATGATCTGATTCGTTAATAGCCCCAGGACTTGAAACAAACTGAAATACATGGAACCAAATCATCATTAGTGAACTAAAAGCAGTGTAATTCTATCCACGTTCGACTTACATAGGAAATGAGAGCGCAGAATTTAACCAAGCCCTTTTTTCTTCTGTTTTATTGCGACAGCGTGTGTTCCTGAGCAGTGCCCGACAGGCATGCCTCTCATCCAGCGGCAGTGTGCCTCCAGCCATGCAGTGGCTCTGTCACCCACTAGGTCATCGCTTCTTTGTGGATGGGGATTGGGCTATTCGCAGCACTCCCAAAGAAAGCATCTATAGCCAAGCTGGAAATACAGGTAAGTGTATGCAGAAGTGACTCAACTCAATGTGTAACATTGTTGTATAATGCTGTGTGACTTTTCTGAATCCTCTGGAAATGTATGTATTATAATATATATTATAATGGTTTTCTGGTACTCTTACAGTGGATCCTCTGGCCCAGGTAACTCAGGCATTCAGAGAGCACCTGTTGGAGAAGGCACTGTATTGTGTGGCACAGCCTCATGGAGAGAAAAGTCCCAGCCAGGGCGAGGGGTGAGAAAACAAAACACACCCCCAAAAATTGTGTTTTTGATAATTCAAGTCAATTTTTATTTTTATAGCGCAAGTTCACAACAGAAGTTACCTCGGGGCTACTATAAGAATATTGTTCATCCCACTGAAATTTTTAAACCTTCCTGGTTGAAACCAAAAAAAAAACAGCATGAATCATGATATCATAATGGATTAATAATTGTAAAGTGAAACCATTTAGTAATAATCAATTTGTTATTGTGTGTTGATGTGGCAGCAAAATTAAACATTCAGTGCGTGTTCCTCCTCAGGGAGTATGCTGATGCCCTGGAGTACCTCCAGCTGTTGATCAGTGCATCGGATGCAGCTGGTGCCACCTCGCAATCCTTTGCAATTGGCTCCAACATGGCTACTGTGACTGGTAGGTCACTATGACACCTGTCATTGATTTGATTTGTCTGTTTTATGTATGAGAAGATGGACACCAGTGACACTAAGGGCTTTATATGTTGGGTATTATAGGAAACTTCATGTCATTTTGGATGAATTAACATCAGTGTCAGCAATTTTTGAATACCTGGAATCGAAAACCATGGCAAATGAATACTCAGCCAAAGAAAATACATCTGTTACCTGAGTACATCAACACATTTAGGGGTACATTTTTACACTTTCCTTTATTATTACTTATCTTCTTTGGGGAGAATCACATTTGCTTCTCCTGCTTCTTTTCTTCACCTGCCCCAACTGTTCCATTAACTTAATGTGCTTGCAAAATAAGAAGCCACGAGATAAAGTTAATTTTTACACCACTGAGATTGAGTAGCTTGATTTCCGCTGTGCTGACTCCCACCCTCCCACCACTTGCCTTTGTCCTCACTGATCAGTGATCTGAATGAAAGGGGGCTAGGTGAAAGGGAGGCATCCGCTAGATTGCTTCATCTATCTTCAGTGCTGTCAAATTGGTGATCACCTTGAGAGGAGGGTGGGAGAGGGAGGGAATGGAGGCTGTGCAGGGATTTTAATAGGAGACTTTTCTTGGCAGAGCCTCAGGTTGCTCACACAGTGTTTATGTGTGTGTGCGTGTGTGTTGCCCGATGTTAAATGGAGTAGTTTTCCCTCATGAGGGAGTCGTCAAAATGGCTGCTTTCTCTCAGCATGTTGTGACTATGCCAGAGGGGAGAAACAGATTGATTCAGAGGTCAAAACACAGACAGCAGCTGTCTGTCTGTGTCTGTGTGTGAGTCTGTGTGTCTATGTGCACTCTCATGCATGTCAAATATGAAAGTGGACAGTGGGAATTTAAATGTTTGCATGTTTGTTTGTCGGCCTGTGTCTTGCCTTTGACTGTTTTTGTTTCGACTTTCAGGCTGTGACCCACACTCCAAGTGGTGGTCCTCCGTTGCCGTGGTGATCATTAACTGGCTCCAAGGAGATGATGCTGCGGCGGAGAGACTGTATCCAACCGTCGAGCACCTGCCCCGCAGCCTGCAGAACGCAGAGTAAGATGGACATACGCATACTGGAACTTCTACAGAGTGTGTTGCATAACCCATGTCTGCTAATGCCAAGCACAGGACACACACACACACACACACACACACACACACACACACACACACATTCACACTTCGCACTACTTTAACCTGTGTCCTCTGTCTCTTTCCCCCTTGCTCTGTCAGAAGTCTTCTGCCCAAGGCATGCCTGAACACATTCAGGGCAGTGCGGGCTCTGCTGTCCAAGCCAGAAAACTGCCAACTGAGTTTGAGCCACAGCGACAAGGCCAGCGCCCTGCTCCGAGACAGCCTTAACCTGGGACCACACTGCCACAGCTCTAGTTTAGACAAGGTATACACTCTCTCACACACAAAGGTACAAGCAGATGTGTGCACATAAAAGTCATGTTGTGTAATTATTCATGTGCGGGAAATTTTGTGAAGGCAACAGCATCCCAAAAAAAAAAAAATGCACACAGCGACAGATGTGCCCACACATCTGCATGTATAGAATTGTAAACACAGGAAATTGCCCACATATAATCAGTCAAGTATACACATGCACAATACAAAGCCACACACACAGGCAGCGAATCCCCCACAGCAGCTCCTGCTCTGCGATACTGCGGCGTCCTACCCTCTGGCGTTCGGCAGATGGTGATGCTGGTGGATAGGTAGCTCACAGTGTGTGTATTTCTACAGCCAGCGCTGTAGTGCATTGTAGTTGCATTGCATGTGTGTCTCAGCGGAGTGCAATGTACCTGCAGTGCAACACAGAGCTGGGCTACTAACAGCAGAACACACACTCAGTCAGAGGTGAAAATGTCCTTCACCCTTGAGTAGAGCTCTCTTGTAGTTTGTGCTGAGCTGTGTCTGTGTGTGTTGTTTATCTGCTGTCATTTCAAACATGCATGTACGTTATTGTCAATACAAATCCTGATATGTTATCCTGCTGTGTAAAGTTTATTATTGAGTCAGATGTTATGGAGTGCCACTACAGAAAGTGCTGGTTTTAGTTAGCATTCTTGTATTTTTCAATATGATCAACACTAGATAGAATATTCAACAGCTAATTTTTCCACATTTAAATTATATTTGTCAAAATTTTCCCCCTATGTCAGTTTGCCCCAAGTGTTGAGATAATTATTGAAGAAACACTAATTTTATTCTATCACATTATGTTATTTTAAGTCTAAAACAGAGACAGAGACTAATGACAAAAACCTTTGGCGCCGAACAACAAATTTCTGACAGTTCAGTCTCCAGTTTATTAGTCAGTGGTCCAGGCCTTTTACAACTGCAATGGTGCTACTGATGTTTTTTTTTTTTTTTATTATGCCATTAAAATGTCTCGGTTCTAATTATGCTCATGTCGCTCTAGGTCATCCAGTTACTCTTATGTGACCTGCTCTTGGTAATGAGGACCAATGTGTGGCGTCTGCAGCAACAAGGGGCTGGTCCTGCAGGGTCAGGGTTGGCGGGCACCAATGGACCAGCAGGGGTCCACCAGGCCTCCCCACCGGAGCTCCAAGGCTTTCAGCAAGATCTCAGCTCTCTACGCAAGCTGGCACATAGCTTCAGACCTGCAATGCGAAGGGTATGTATAAGAATATTAGTCACTATGTTGTAGATTTCTGTTATTGTGGTTCAGCTGTGTCTTGTCAAACTTGCTGTTAGCGTGTAGTTAGGCTGATCCATTGTTGTGCTGACATACAGTCAAACTTTTATTCATTTGGCCAGTTAGTTCCACTCAGTCTAACACACAGGTTGAATATCCGTTGAGTGGCACACACTCAGGGAATTATCAAAACAATATGAACGCAGCTCTTGTGTTGGTATCTTTGCAATGTCAGGCACTTAAAACCATTACTGTATGCTGCACATACACAGAGTGACAACGGCACGTAGAGTTCACATATAAAATGCAGTATATGAAGAGAAACACTTTACATATAGACCCACAAATACCTCCTGTGCAGATATTTGCAGGCAGTCCATGGTACAATTCTCTGTGGAAATTAGCTAGGAGGTGTTAAAACACACACACACACACACACACACACACACACACACACACACACACACACACACAAACACACCCCTGAGGCAAGTGTTTAGCAGCGTTGTTCACAAGGCTTCAAAGTCTCTCTGAGGTAGAGCTGAACATTCTGTATGAGTCATCATCACTTGCTCTCATTCCTCCTCCTCCTCCTACCCCTCCCCTCCTCCAACACTTCTCTCATCTCTCTCCCTCCCTCCATCTCTTTCCAGTTGTTCCTCCATGAAGCAACAGCCAGGCTGATGGCAGGGGCCAGTCCCACCCGCACACATCAGCTCCTGGATCGCTCGCTGCGACGCAGAGCAACGCCCGGAGCCAAGACAGGTGTGTGGGGTCACTGATCTTTATCATTATTAATTCTGTTTTTAGGCAACATCATTTTAATAGTATTAGCTTCTCTTGAGATTTTAATTTGTATGTACCATTATTTGTTTTTTTATATATAAAGGACACAAACCTGTATTTTTAGAGGGCCTTAATTAGTTGAAAGAAGAAGTGTTGGTGTGAGAGTGTGTGATGCTCTTCAACAACAAACACAGTTTTACATAGTTTATGAGTTATATTATTTTGGTACAAAGCTCGAATCAGGTAGCATTAAAAGAGGAAAAAAATTGAAAAATTTAAATCTTACTAATAAACTGCAATCATAGATGCCACATTTCTCTAAGCATTGATTGTTAGATATATTCTTTAGTTTCTAATAAAAGTTGCAGAGCGCTGAGAGACACTGAATGGCTGCAATCAGTGGCTCTAATCAGCCTCTCATCTATTTTGCCCAATTGTTCACTGCACTAAATCCCATCAGTAATTAAACAAGATGCTGCTGAAGTCTGATTGGCTGTTGGTGGCTGATGACATCCAAAAGCTCCCTCGAAATAGCACGGTAACGACGTTTGTTGTGTTTTTTTTTTTGTGTGTGTGTGTGTGTGTGTGTGTGTGCGCGTGTTTGTTTTGCGTGTGCAGAGGAGTGTGAGACGCGACCAGGCCAGCGGGAGCAGGCCGAGGCTGTGATGTTGGCATGTCGCTACCTTCCTCCCTCCTTTCTGTCGGCTCCCGGCCAAAGGGTGGGCATGCTGGCGGACGCAGCCCGCACTCTGGAGAAGCTGGGAGACAAGAGGACCCTCCATGACTGCCAGCAAATGATCATCAAGCTGGGCAGTGGCACCACTGTCACCAACAGCTAGAGGAGGGGAGAGAGAGAGAGCTCAGAGACATGCATGGACACTGTATATAGAAACATCTCTGATATACAAAAACATACAAGACCTGCTCCCACAACCCTACAGTCTCTGGCATTTTGGCGTGCAGCTATAAAACAGATTTATTAAACTATTAAGATTCATATCAACCTGACATGAATTTCTTCATGGACTGTCCCTCCCACCAACCCAACCCCACATCATAAGGCACTTATGGAGTTCACACTCCTACAGAGTATTGTCAGAATAGGAAGCATTTTTCCCCTTACCAAAATAAATCCCCCGTGAGTTTGAATTGCAGTGCCACAGTATGACCACAGAGAGGAGCCATCACATCCTCCTGTTGGATGTTGTGTCGCTGGTGTTAGTGTGTGTGAGTGTGTGAAGCATGAAAGAGATATTTGCTCTGTATATTCCCACCCTCAATCATTTCAATACACAGATGCACTTTCTACAGGCAGGAGTGCTCAGTGGGTTGGAGTGGCGGGCTGCTCTGATTGGCTGCAGAGTGAGGTTTCTCTTGTGCGTGGGAGGAAAATGACCAAACTCGGGGTTGGTCTGACTGTGGGCTTGTTCAGTGGGAGACCACTCCGCAGGTTGTTCAAACAGTGTTGAAGTTGATTTGAATCATGTTTCACTGGTAATAATCTGAGGCAAAGCCGCCCACTTTACAAGCTCTATGTCTCTATCTGCACTAGCCTTGCGAGGCTGTTTTCAATGATAAGTAATAATATGGCTTTATGAGGTTATTTTCATAGAGGTCCTTTTTTTTGTTTTGCTGTGTATATATTTTAAAATGTATTTATAATCTGTATGAACTTTGATCAAGCAGTATTTTATATAAGCAGATTGGAAAATGCTTATTTTTTAGTTTTAATTGGTAGCTTTTGACCAGGTCCAAACAAAATAGATACTGTACTTTACTGTATCAAGTCATGAAGGTGACGTTTGGGTCACATCAGCTGACTCACTTGACCTTTCGCACTGTTGCTCACATATGCTTTGATATCAAAGGAAGTTGGCAGCGTCCAACTCTGGCAACCAACAACTCAAACTGTATTCTGACCCTTTGGCACCTTTGCAACAAGTTACATAAGTCATGCAGGCAGTTTCAAAATTACTGACCTTTTTTATCCCCAAAGAGCACCTATAGTGAATCTTACCGGTTTTCTTTGTAGCTCCAACATAAAGAGCAATACTTGTCCTTTCAGTCACTATAGTTTCATGCTCCTAGAGAAACACTGTTTATTAATTTATAGAAAACTGTAAAAAGTAAAAAAAAAAATATATATATATACAGAAAAAACAACTTTGTCATGTTTGTTTTTGTCCCAGGACCAGTATGTTTTTATAGTGTGTCACTAATGTGAAAGACTGAAAGACTTTGGTTTGAGATTCATGAAATACAACCATGTCTAAAGGTATTGTTCATGTATCCTTTAGCTGACATCTCTTCATCTCTTCCTTGTTCTTTGGTTTCATCCTTTTCTGATGTAAATATTAAAACATTTTGTAAAGAACACAGTAGTTTTTCTTGTGCTGTCACTTGCAGTGGTGTATTGGATTTTGATACCAGCAGATAATAAAACAATTTAAAAAATGTAAAAAAGTAAGTAAGTAGTAAGGTAACAATGTACACTGTAAACCGGGATCAAACTGTTTACCTCTGCTCTACCTCAGAGTTTTTCTTTTTTTTTGGGGGGGGTGGTAAATAAGTTATACCAACACAATTATTTTCCATAATTTCTACAGGTAGAAAGAAAAACTAAGTATAATATGTATATGTGGCATGATTTAAAAGTAGGCATTTACTTTCAATGTCGAATGACTGTCATATATTTCAGATTGGAAGCTTTGAAATGTAACAGAGTTAAAATGTTTTGATCTGTTTATGCTATGATAATGAAAATTTTGATTTTCATTGTGCCTGCATTTAATCTGTGCATATTTGAGGGAAATATTGTTGGTCCCACTGTCCAGCAGCACAATTCAAGCGTTATCCTGATTCAGACTGCGGCTCCAGTGTGTGAATGTCAGTGCACGTTCAGTAAAGACAAAAAGAGCAGGCGTTGGTCATAGCAGCATTGAAAGGTGCTGGTATATTTAACATTGGCGTTACAAAAAACATTTCAAACAAAGTGATGCTGTGTCATCAATTCCAAACAAATAGACATGAAAATCAATAAAACGGCATGCTCCAACTTAAGTGACATTCCCAAAAAAGGTCGTCATTTTTTTCATCAATGGATTCTTTTAATAACATTTTATAAGCAATAACATATTCCATTTTATAGAAAATAAACATCTCTAGGAAATACTATACACAATTATATTAGTACATCACATCTTACATTTAAACAGCATCAAATACTTATATACACCATTAAATAATGAGTTTCATAAAAGAGAAAGTTTGGTGTGGCGTTTTTGCACTTTCTTTTATGCTCTAATACTTAAATATGTCTCCTTTTGATATGACAAGTACTTTAACTGACACCCTGTATCGGGCGTTGTTACATAGCATGGCAGCGTGAAAGAGGCTACATTTGAGATACACGAACAGACATGTGTGTTATGAAATTTGAATTGAATGTATATCTTTCTGCACAGCTGTGGTTGGTGAAGTAATTATACATCATGGAAATGTTTAACAGTAATACTTCTGAACTGTACATAGATATGAAGTGAGATGACCTGACTCCCGGCTGGACCCTTGGAGCCCTGATCTGCAATTTGTCAAGTGATGATGGCTGCGTCTACTGTACATATCGAATGTGCACACAGTTGGATGGACTCTTAAACAGAGTTTTCTTTGTTTTTTTTGTCTTTTTTTGTCTTTTTTCATATTTCTTTTTTAATCTCTGAATAACACAAAGCCTGACATATACCAAGGGTGACGCAATGATGTCGTATAGTCATAATGCACATCAAAATACATCTCCGAAGATAAGAGCATTATATTAAAATACTGCGTCCATTTTTTTCTTAACTCTTCAATATCAGAATATTTAGAACCTGTAAAGCACATCATCATGTACAATTTCCTTTTTTGTTTCATTTTATCTCTTGTTTTAAACACAAACGCACACATTGAGATAGTACATCCAGTGGTTGGCTGCTGCTTTTTTTGATGCATGACATCTTGAATTGGAGATGCACTTCTTCACTCACACAGACACATATGCACAATCACACTGATGATGTAGTTTTATGATAATCACACACTCTCTCTCTCTCACACACACACTCCTCTTGGCCCACAGACAAGGTGGCCAGAGGGATGCTCCTCTCCAATCAGTGTCCGCCAGGTGTCTGAATATGATAGCAACCTATCCGAAGGCAGAACACTCACACACGCACACAGACACACACACACAAACCGATTCCTCACACTGCATTTCAGACACCCCCTGTGCACTGGCCCACAGGCACACAGTCTCTGGAGCGCAGTCTGTCCTCCAGTTAAACAGTGCCGTGGCCTTCTGCCTTCCAGTAAGGGGCTCAGTTGAGAAAACACATTTCTAGGCCGGGTTCAGGGAGCAGCTATTCTCTGTGGAGCTGTTCTCCATGGGTTGTATTGCTCCGAGCTCCACCTCAGCACAGCCTTTTACCCTCCCCCAGCCCCGCTGGCTGTTGTGCCTGTCCAACATCAGTCATCCCTGTGTTTTTTATATGGTATGGTAACTATAGGTGACTGTCAGGACATGTTCCTTTGCCTTGCTGGATAGGTGGATAGGTGATGCTTGCCTGGCTGAGAGGTGGTGGTGGAGGTGGTACACTGGAATATCTTACAGGTCCTGTAAAAGAAGGGTAAAGAGACTGTATTTGATAAATACAAATAACAAACACACATGGTTAGGAGTTGAGTTTCTCTGTGACTGCAGCATTGGCCTTGACAGCACCACAGAGTATTTGTACATAGAATTTATCAACCCTAATCTTCTGTTTGTATATGTATTAACACAAAATCTGGACAACAAATCCATCCAGATACACTGCAGGCGGAGGCGCCTCCTGTGCAGGCGTGCCCCTCTGAACTCCTATGCACTGTGTGTGCTGTCTGTGCATCTTTGTGTGAACCCATGCGAACGTTTTTTTGCAGATCTGCAGAGCGCAGACATGAAAGCGAGCTGGCTGCAGTGTGCATGAGTGGGGAGATGGATGCAGCTGGCCAGTGAACCAGCTCCACTGTGAAAGACACAGCAGGAACGCCTACTAATTGCGGTGGTGTGGTGATGGTGCTGGTGGAGCGCTTTCTTTCCCCTTATCCTCCTCTGCAGCCCTTCTGTATCTCTGGTTCACTCTCCGTCTTTTTCTCTGAACTGCCAGTTGCTCATCCTTATGCCCTGGACCCAGACCAGCAGCGTTGCTCTCTGCCTTTTATCTCTCTCTCTTTCTTTTTCAATCTTTCCATTTCTTTCTCTCCCCCTTTGAAGTTCCCCTCCCTTCTTCGTTCCCTTTCTGTTTACCTCCCTGGAGTAACTCATTTTTTTAACACCTTCAGTCCCACTTGTTTCTCCCTGCTTCTCCATCACTGACTGTCTCTCCCTCTGCTGCCTGTCTCTCTCGTTGCCCTTCTTTTCTCTTTCTATCTGTCTCTTTCATTCTGTCGCTCTCTGATGTAACTGCCCCCATTCGTCTTTTGTTCCCACTCAGCCGCAGCACAAAACAGTCTGTTTTTCTTCTCCCTGCCTCTTTGCTCATCTCTCTCCCGCTCACTGTGTGTATGTGTGTGAGCTTACAGGTAACCTGTTAATGAACCTGTGTGAACGCACTCAGTGTGTGTCCCTCAGCACCAGAGAATCCACAGCTGAAGGCAGCATGTGTTTGCAATTTCATCGATATGTGTGCTCCAGCCCTGAAAACAAGTGAGCAGAGGCAGAGGGAGAATTTCTGAGGGGGACCCATGGGTGGGGTGGTTGGGTGGTTGGGTGCTTGTGTGTGTGTGTGTGTGTGTGTGTGTGTGTGTGTGTGTGTGTGTGTATGTGTGTGCGTGTGTGTTTGCTCTTCCCTTTGATTAGGCTGCTCAGTGTAAATTGGCACAGCACAGACCCACACACACAGACCTTCAGATCCCTCAGCTGATGACAGCTCTGCCTCAGCCTGCTAACAACAATCTCTCTGTCTTGCTCTCCCTTTCTCTCTGTTTCTTCACACTCTATTTCTGCTACTTAGACGTGGGAGTTGAGGTGAAGAGAGACGGGGAGAGGGGAAGAGAAGAGATGAGAGAGAACGAGGGAGGAAGGGATGACGTCTGAAAATGGAAAAGGGAGCTCACAGGAGATTAGAGGTGAACAGAGTGAGAGACAGAGGGAGCTGGAACAGCAGGGGAGCACAGGAGCAAAATACGGGGAACGGGGAAAAAAGGAGGAGGAAAGAGAAAATAACGAGAGGAAGAGGTAGAGAGTGAGAGAGAGAAAAGGGTGGAGAGAGCATGTGGGGAGGATAGCAGGCAGGGATGGTGGGTGGGGTGTTTTTGATCAGCAGCCAGCTTTTCATCCCTGTCAGTCTGCACAGAGGAGAGCAGGAAAAGAAGAGGGAGAGAGATGCAGAGAGGGGAGGGAGGAAGGGAGGCTACTACCACCGCTGCCTCAATGCACCGCTGCTCCCTGCTGAATGTCAGCATCTCTCCCTCCCTACTCCCCCCACCCTCCTCTGCATTTGACCTTCCTCTCTGTGCTGCAGTGTAAATACACCACCACCAGATGGCCTCTGTTTGACAGGTAAGTTTACTGTGGCTTAGGCTGTTCATGTTAACACAGAAACGGTGGCCTGTGGTGATTACAGTGGTCTACAGCCATAAGAGTGGGTACTGAGTGACAGAAATACACAAAGGGCACATAACTAAGCACTTACACGGCCAGTGGCAGTTGATATGGGGATAGTCTTGCCAAGGTCATTGAGTACATATTAACAAAAGACAGGTCAATTGAAGATGAGCTTCTGGCCTTTATGGGCTGTAATACTGGTTTGAGATTAGATCTGGTACTTGATACCCATCTACGGTGAACACCACCCTGAACCCTCAGCTTATCCTCTTCGATTCTTTCTGTTTCTGTTTTACAAGAGCTGACAATAGTGTTTTCTGTTCTGCACTGTATCATCTATCCAGCCATGGTGCTGCTGTGTGTGACAGCAATGTGTGAATTGAATTATTTTATGTTCTGAGATGGATGAAGAGTGGAGGGGAGCGGGGTGAAAGGGGGAAAAAAAATAGGATAGGATGATTTGACGGGACAAGAGGAGGGGAAAAAGATGCACAGTGGATTGTGGAAGCAAAGAGACTATTGGTGTTGTAATAGGAATAAAGACCTTTTCAGACCTACAGGACATAAACATATATGAAAGATTATCCTGCTAGATTCTAACCCTCCTTCCCTTCTTGTATGCATGACACACTGTTAAAGCTCTGGGAGAACAGATCAAGATGATAAAAGATGGATAATTAAGGATAAAATTACTGTTTTGAAAGTTTTATTTTCTTACCTCATGTTTAGGACATTTGATGGAAAAGTCATCCTCGTGGAATGTGCAGCCTGGGCAGGGAGAGAGAGAATAAAGGAAAGGAGAGAATAAGCTTTATTAAGTATTGCATATTGACAAAAACAACAAATGAAACACATAGAATGAGGTGGATACAGGCAAGAACCCATACAACTCCCTAAAAAAAAAAAACCCAGATAAGTGACAAAGAGGTTGGATTAAAATGAAAACTGGGCAAGATAGAGGTAGAAAGAGAAAGAGAGAACAAGAGAGAGAGAGCAACAGAGGAAAGAGAGAGGGACTGAGTGGATGAGTTGCGATGCAGGCAGGCAGTCAGATATGGCTGGTGCACTCAGTAGGATTAAAAAGGGCCTCGCTCTGCTCCCTGTGCTGGCTCGGCAGACGTGGCAGGCCTTCTAATCCCCACACTTTACTTCCTTGGCATGAGGTAATGTAAGGGGAAGCTATACAACACATATACTGACACACAGACAATCACATATATCTACAACAACAACCAGGGACACACACATTTCCTTAAAGCATTGAAGGTAACATGCATAAGAAACACAGTTGAAAGACGTACATAGGGAAGCATTCAGGCTGGAAGGCCCACATATAGATGCAAACCCTCACACATGCACATTCAGTTCCCAGACTGCAGAATGGATGGATGGAGCCACAGGGGTTGTGGTCAATAATGCACACGTACACACCCTCCTCACTCTAACTCTTCCCTCTCTCCCTCTTGCACACTCCAGGGTCCCACTTTCCTCTCATCATCCCCTTTATTCAATGCCCCCTTCCCCTTTCCCTCCCTCTTTTCCTCTTTTGCTCTCCCCTAGTACTCTCAGACATCTCTTCTTGCACTCAATAATGTTACTTCTTGATGTATTTTCTTTCTCTCTTTTACCAACATCCACTTTTCCAACCCTCTTTTTTTCCCTTTCCTTTCATTTTTCTTTTTTTTTTTTCCTACATATCATACCCCCCACCCCCCCATTGCCCACGTTCAATTTTCCATTCCCAATTGCCCTTCTCATTTCTCCTCCTTCTCCCTGGCTTTTCTTCACTTTTCATATCCCTTTGCTCTCTTCCTCTCTGGCTGTGGTCTCTTACCTATCTCTTTGGCGCAGACATAGTGGTATTTATGAGAGCAGCCTCTCCAACAGCAGCTGAGGGACGCCCCCAGAATCTGGCACTTGTAGCAGCTCTGAGGTTAGTCAGACAGACAGACATATGGACAGAGACCAATAAAGAAACAAACAAAATGACCGATAGAGGCATGTAGGAATAGAGAGAAAAAGAGGAGAAAGTGTCAAAAGTTAACAACAATTTCTCAAACCCGTCGAAACAGATTCAGAAAGTGACTGTACAAGACTCACTGGTGGTTATTGCTATCGTACCGTTTGGGCAGAGTTGTTGGCAGCCTCTTTCAGTCCGTATAGCCTCCCAGCGACCATAATTACCCCCTTGGTCCAGATGGCACAGTTTTCATGGGCCCAGTGCTCCTTAGCCTCTGCCTCCACTTGTAGCCTTCGGAACATGCTGCCATTGCCCTCTTGGTCACTCAAGGCCCCTGTACTGATGGCCTGGAGCTGTTTCATCCTCCTGAATCTCTCCCGGAGAGTTAATCTTCGTGAACCACCCTCCCGCCCCGTTCTTTCTGTTCTTTCTGCTCGTCGGTAGTGCCAGTGATGGTGCCTGCTACTACTGCCCTCTTGAGTGGATGCTTCTGTATTGCCCTCCTTTTCTGTGTCACCCTCACCCTCAGTCTTTGATGTGTCTGGTTTTTCACTGCTGCCACAGGTGGTGTCGTTGCTCCTCTCTGAATCTTCCCTGAGGGATTCTGTGTGCCTGATCGTCAAAATCTTTCGTGGGACGCCATCCTCTGTGTAGTAGGGTCCACACAAATCGCCTAGGTCTCTGTAATTTGCTGGTTTTCCACATAAGGAACATGTCAGACACCTGCCTATTAGATTTTTATTTACCAATGGTCCCTGTAGCATGGCAGCTGTGTGAGGTACTACCTTTGCAACTGTGAAAGGATTCCTCATTCTGAGTATGCCCTTTTTTCTACGTCTCTGAAATATTACTGCATCCTCAGGCTTGTTGACTATGGCACACCATGAGGAAAAATCTCTGGAGTTGTTAATCCGTACATAAGGACAGAAAGACAATTTAGAGTTTTGATGTGCTGGTCTCCGCCTGATTCTTTTCACAGAGATTGTCTCAGTCTGTTTTTCTGATATTGTCACAACAGGACCAACAATACATGTCTTCTCTTTTTCCTGATTCTCGGTTTCCCTTCTTTCCCTTTCCTCTTTTTCTCGCTCTTCTTTTTCATTTTGTTCACATCCTGCAGCCCTCACTACTGCCTCAATAACCTCGATAGCGTCTTTCATCCCAGGTTTTGGCCCAGGCTTTTTGTGGACTTTCACTGGCATGCCAGGAATTTGCTCTGATGAGACTTTTCCTCGTTTCCTCTTGGTAGGGTTTGCTGAAGGTTTTCTGCCTCTCCTGGGTTTCTGGATGAGTTCTGTGCTGGTAACCTGGGGGGCTTCTATGATCTCATCTGGGCTTATAGGTAGAGGTACTTTGGACTCTGTAAGGGATACCGTCTCTTCTACCTGCTCCTGTTGTTGTTCTGCTGTTTCAATATTTGTCTCCTCAACTGGCTCTGTCTCTTCTAGAGCTGCTTGGCCTTTCCTCTTCTTCCGCCTCTGTTTTAGGTGCATTTCATGGTTGTTTTTAATGGCCCTCTGCTTGGCTAGCCTTGGTGTTGTAACTATTAGGCTTCCTGCTTCCAAGGCTACTACAGAGGCATCTGTACTCTCCACCATAGCCCATCTCTTCCTTTTAGTTCTGGAGGACTTATTGCCAGCAGTAGATACATCATCTGAAGCCTGTTGTGTCCACTCTCCCTGAGCCCTAACTTCTACTGGGATGTCCATTGAGCTCCAGATCTTGTCAGCTCGGACATCCTGCTGTATCTCTGGTTTAACATTTTCTTGTCTTATCTCCTCCTTATTTACAACTTCTTCTTCTATCCCTTGTCTCACCTTGTCTGGTGTTGAAGCTACTTGACCCAGCTCATGCTTTTCTCTTTCTTGTGTTACCTTCTCTTTTCTTATTGCCCCTTCATGTTGTTTCACTCCTTCTTTTCTAGATTCTATGCTTTCCATACTTTTCATTTCTCCCTCGACAATCTCAGTATTATTTACGAGCATAGACGTCTCACCTTCCTTTAAGACATGTTGAGACAAAGCCTTGGTTGTAGCTTCATCATTCAGACTGTTGTCTATATGGGGAACTGGGAGGTGTTTCTTTGAGCTGGGAGATGTAATTTTTTGCACCATGGCCTCATATTTCTGCCCTCTACCTTTTCGTGGTGGGAGGACTTTTGTCTTAGTTGGGCACTGAGGTGGCACCACAGGGACATCACTAGTGATGTCTGTTTCGATGATGTTGGGAGGAGTGTCTTTGGTAAGGGAAGTGACGACAGAGGCTTTCTTGGGTGGCCCTCGCTTTCTTCTTGGGCCCCGGAGAGCCTTCTCTTTAGGTGTGGAGACCTGCTGTTCCACCACAGGTTGAGGTGGTAAAGGTTTTGGTTTGGGTTTTGGACCCCTCTTTTTTTTTACTGGTGCAGTAGAAAGTTCTGGACTAGGTTTCCGTTTTAGTGGAATTGATGTCTTTTCTTCAGATTGTTCAGTTAGGACTGATGGGGCAAGTGGTGCAGCTGGGTCTGCTGGAACATCTGTGTCTTTGACTGTATTAGGGATGGAAATTTGTGTTTGTTCTATACTTATAGGATCTTCTAATTTTGAAGAAACATCAGTGGTTTTCATTTCTGTTAGTGTCTGGGGTAGAATATCTTCCCCCATGATTTTTTCCTTTTCTTTGGAAAGTTTTTCTTGTGAGGGTTTTCTTGATCGTAATACCATGTTCTTACCTTCCTTCTCTGGTGCCTTCACTTCATGGTTTGCTTGTTTCTCCTCTTGGTTTATGGTTTTAATGTTCTGGTTTACTTGTGATATTGTACTTTTTAGGCTTTTCCTGCCCCGGCTTTGCAGACCTGTCAAAGGTTGAATGATTTCTTCTTGTTGTACCAGCTTTGCTTTAGAAACTGAGCCTTTGGGACGACCCACTGGAGCTTTGATGAGTGCAGTGTCTGCAGGGGGCAATACCTCTGTGGGCTTGGGTCCAGGCTTAGGTCCTGGTTTTGGACCTGACTTTAGGGCTGGTTTTGGTCCAGGTTTTGGTCCAGGTTTTGAACCTGGTTTGGGTCCTGGTTTTCGTTTCACAGATATCTCAATTTTCAGTGGCAACTCTGGTTCATTTGGCACTGGCTTTGGTCCTGGTTTAGGACCTGGTTTAGGTACAGATTTTGGCCCGGGCTTTGGTCCAGGCTTTAGCCCTGATTTAGGCCCAGGTTTTGGCCCTGGCTTTGCTCCAGGTTTTGGTCCAGGTTTTGGGCCTGGTTTAGGCCCAGGTTTTGAACCTGGTTTTGGGCCTGGTTTTGGGCCTGGTTTTCTTTTCACATGAGGCTCAACCTTAGGTGGTAAGTCTGGTGCATTGAATGAGCGAGTGCACATTCTTGAACGAAAGCCATCAGTTACCATTTTTGGAGTCTGGCTAACAATAGATTCCTGATGAACTAGGTCCATTTGATCTGAGAATAGCACAGTTTTGCTTGATGGCATGCAGGGTTTCTGTGTAGGTGAGGGGGCTCCTTCCTCTTCCTTCACCCCTTCCCTCTCCAGGCTTAGCTGTCGCCTGATTCCCACACCTGAATGCATGATTCTCCTTCTGCCCCTAGCATGCTTACGTCCAAAAGCCCTCGGCTGAGCAGATGGGGCCACGGGCTCTGGCTTTGCCAAGGGGGTCACAGCACTGGCGCAGCTGATGCCTGGCTCTATGTCCTCATCGCCTTTTTTGGGGGAGGGTGGAGTGTCTGCCCAGGAGGGTGCTGAGGGAAGTATTGACTTCCCTGGCAACTGAGGAGAGTCTGGCTCCAACACTTTAGCATCACTGTGATCAATATGATCTCTGGCCTGAGCTGGAGGTGCCTTGTCATTGAGAGCTGAGAAGACTGGCATAGCAGACTGGGGCTGAGGAGCAGTGTCACCAATGGCTGACTCCCTTGCGGAGGCATCTGCAGCTGCTGTTGCTGCTGCTGCATTTGGATGAGCAGGTGCCCCTGCATACTCATTGTCAGTGTGGAGCTCAGTGCTCTGACTCTCCGTCCTGCTGCAGAGATCTCCAGGAAGCTTTTCTGGCCCATCTCTATTATTCTTGTGCTGCTCAGTTGATGACTGGCTCATTTTCTCCCCTTCCTCCAATTCCCCTCTAACCTCTGCAGACAGAGGAGGGGAAAGGGAATGCTGCTGCTGTTTTTGTATTCCTTCTTCTTCTTCGGCCTCCCTTTCATCCTCATCCTCCTCACCTCTGCTCTCTCTCTTGTCTGAATTGGTCTCATCCAGGGCCTCAACCTGGGGGGTTGGAGATGTGTTCTCTGAGCTGTCCTCTTTCTCTGTGGAATATTGATCCTGTTCAAGGTCACCCCTAGAAATGAAAGGCAATGTTTTCACTGAGCTCTCAGAAGCAGTTGGAGACTCAGATTTGAATGCCTCTGATTTCACCTCTTGGCCAAAATGTTCCTTGTGGCTGGAGTCAGATAGAGCTGCTGGGGACTGTTCAACTGAGTCTCTTGCCTCAGGTTCATATTTATTCTGAGTCCCTTGGTACACTGTCTCCTCATAGCAATAACTTTTTTCTGACGCCTCTTTGTTTACTTTGCTGTAGAGAGAGGGATGTTTCTCTTTATCTGTCCATTTTTCCTGCTTCTCTGTACATTTAGCTGTGTCTGAATCTCTGTCACAGTCAGGACTTTTTTCTGCTGTCACCTCCTCTTTGTCAGTTGATTTCTCCGTCCATGCTGATTCTTCAAAGTTCTCTTTGACAGGCTCATTGATATGCAATATATCTGAAGGGGAGTCCCTTTCTTGTTTCATTGGACTGGGAACTGTTATGCTTGTGGGAGACCTCTCGTCACCAAGGCTCTTCACTGGCGTACTCATGCCATCTACCCCTTGCCCTGACTGACATCTAGTTGGGTCAGGGGTAAGGTTGTGCAGACCTGAGTCCCCAGATCTGGTGGACATATCATCTGGAGATGTCATGGAGCATGACGAGGCTGTGTCCAGGCTGAGTTGTGTGTTGTTAGGGGCCTGTGCTGGACTTCGGCCCTGGCCACAGTAGTAGTATCCCCTGTCCAATTGTTCATCACTACTGCTAGAATAGCCTCCCTCATGAAGTTCCATGGGCATTGGCTGGTGCTGTGGGGTAGAGTAAGGGTCCTGCATAGGGCCTGCACCAACACCACCACTACCATCTTGATATGGAGGACTTTTGTACTCCTCACCCTTTTTGGAGGATGCGCCACTGCCAGCACTGCTGTTGCTTCCTCCACTACTGCGCTTACTGCCTTTCTTGTTGGCCACCAGGGCCTCCGAAAGCAGCAGCTGCTGGACATTATTAGAGATGTTTTCTACCTGAGAGGTGAGGGCGTTCAGACTCCACAAGCTGGGGTTTGACAGCAATTTCTCTGAGAAGCGCTCTTTCATGGTAGGTACCTGTGGTGTGGAGGTGTAGCTGTGTGGGGCTGCATGGGGCACACTGGGTGAGGGGTGAGAGCGTGGGGGCATAAGCAAGGTGTTGGTACTGGCTTGCTCCTGCATACCAGCTGAAGAGGATGAAGAGGAGGAAGCTGCCCCAGGGGTCATGGGAGGTTGGCCATACTGGAACGACTCTGGATTAGTCATTAGCGGTGAAGGGGTGGAACTGTATGAGGGGGAACGTCCTACAGAGCGTGCAGGGGAGTGGCCTGAGGAGGGGCTACAAGTCTGATAATACTGTTGTTCTGGTGATCTGACAGACAACTCTGAGAGACAGTAGTTTTGTTGCGGTTGGCTATAGTGTTGGTATTTAGGATGGGACTCCTGGGGGTTGGCCATTGTCTGTAGAGGAGCCTGCTGCTCATAACCTCTGGATGGAGGCTGCTGGTAGCCATAACTGTTCTGGGATGACCTATAACCCCCCTGTTTCAGATTGCTGTGGCTGCTCATTTGTCTCCCATACTGTGAATTTGGAGGCATGTTGTAACCTTTGTAACAGTGGGGCATAGGGCTGCACTTTTCCATGTATGGTGAAGGAGAAGGTGAGTGCTGGGGGTAGTGCAGGTGACTCTGGGGGTACATGAGAGAGGGGGGTGTTGGGTTAGGAGGATGGGACTGGTGGTGGGGGCTAGTATATGCAGGGGTGGAGGTCTGGTGACACTGGGTTTGTGAGTGGCCTAGCATGTTCTGGTCCATGTACTGGGTGGAGCCAGGTGCAGGGGTACCACTAGCCTCCATACGCCCCACCATCTCTTGGTCGTACTGTGCTAATTGGGCTGGGTCGTCCCACTTCTGCTGTAAGTGACCCTCGCTCATATACTGGGCTGAATAATTTCCAGGGCCCATATGGTTTCCATAGCCCCCAGGGCCCTGCAGGTGCTGAGTGGGATTTGGTGGGGGCACTTTGCTTCCTCTGTAAGATTTCTTTGCCTGCGAGGATGCTGAACCCCCATTTCCACTTCCATTCCCTCCACTATTGCCTGGATAAGCAGAGTAGGCTTGCTGGCTGTAACAGTCCTTGGGTCCTCCTCCAGTTCCCGGTCCTCCAGCTGGAGGCATGCTTGTGGGGTTTGCCAGTGAGTGAGCCTCATAGCCTGACCTGGTGTGCCCTGGACCTGGACCTGGATGTGGACCAGGGCCTGGGTGGGGATGTTGTGGGTGGGGATGATGTGGGTGTTGCCGGTAGGTCTCTAGGCGGGATAATTCATGGGGCTCCTGCTGGTAGCAGGGTTGGTTGCTGTGGTAACCACCGCTGCGCTCACGGAAGGACTGCATAACTATCTCCGTCTGTAGTGAGAGCAGGGAGGGGGAGGTGAGGTGAGACAGGAAGGGGGGGAGGGGGGTTAGGGGTTCTGAAGGTAGGAAGGGAGAAGAAAGTGAGAGAAAAGAGGGAGAAATTCTAAGGGTTAGAGTTGTTGAGCTGACAGTTTATCCATTCTTAACCTTCTCCTTTCATATTCAATGTCTAATTTTATTTAACATTTGCCTGGAGTCAAGACTAAAACCTCCTCCTCACTGGGAATCATTGAAGATGATATTTTTCACATTCACTCCCACAATCATTCAAGCACACACAGGTGTGCAGAACACATGTAGATACAGAATTATGTAAACACAAATCAATCCAAGAGCATAATTTGATTTCACACCAATAACTGTTATTTAAATTGCTCATTGCACTACTAGTTGTTTTCTCTTGTCCAGATTTGAAGAGACGTGTGTGTGTGTGTGTGTGTGTGTGTGTGTGTGTGTGTGTGTGTGTGTATGTGTGTGTATAAAATGGCCCCACAATTGTGCAGGCTTCAGGGTCTGTTTCAGCCTCTCAAGATGGAGGGGCAGGCATGTGATGCAGTGTCTGATGCTGTGATTGACAGGTCTGGGACATAGAGGAGAAAGAGACAGTGGCATCTGGGAACTTAATTAATTATTCGTAATAAATAAATAACCATAACAGCTGTGTGTATGTGTGAATGTGAATGGGTCAGTGATTGAGGCCAGCCAATTGTTCAAAAACTGCAGGCTGCAGCAAGTAGATGGCATCTTAGGAGCATCTACGTTGGGTCGTAACACTGAGTCTGAACTGAACTCACTTACAGAACCACTGTGATGATTTAGCTTTTTTCCAGTTGATTTTGTATGATTCATTATTCAAAATTGTTTTAGGATCAAATACAATCCTCAGACTTAGTCCCTTTTTTCCAACCACTATAAGATATTACAATTTATTACCTAAACAAACAATACAAAGCAACATTTTCTGTTTTGTCTTTGATGTGTGTTTGCGTGCACGCTTTCAGTACCAGTAAGGATGTCATAAAGTGTGTTTGTTGCAGTATGTGAGAGCATGTGGCAATGTTTGTCTGTAATCTTTTGACTGCCTGGGTGTGTGTGTGTGTGTGTGTTTGTGAATGTGTGTGTGTGTTAGTGAATGTGTTTTTGCATTCATACAAAACAGAGAGAGAGAGGAGGGGTGGAGAGAGCTCTTGCTCTATAAAAGGAATAGAGTCACCTGGAGACAGAGCGCTGAGCCGGTGTGTGTGTGTGTGTGTGTGTGTGTGTGTGTGTGTGTGTGTGTGTGTGTGTGTGTTTGCGTGTGTGTCAGCCAGTTCCAGCACAATATCCCGGCATTCAACCCGCCCCAGGGACAGTGGTGCATCCCACCAGACGCACAGTAGCATTATTCATCTCTGAAACACACAGTTGGGGCGTGTGTGTGTGTGTGTGTGTGTGTGTGTGTGTGTGTGTGAGAAAGAGCAAGAGTAGGTTTATTTGTGTTTGTGTATGCGGGTCCACAGCTTTTGGCAGTCCCTTAAATAGACACACAAACATAAACACACACACACACACACACACACACACACACACACACAGAACAGACACACACACACATCCATAGATTCCCCTGGAGATTCTCTGTCCTCCCTCCTACCTTCCTATCTCCCCTGCCTGCAGCCTACTTGTGCTTCACCCTGGGTTCTGTGTGTGTGTCTGTGTGTGTGTGAATGTGTGTGTGAGGATACTTGTTTATACAATGACCTAAATAAGATACTTATAGGAGACAAGGGGTGGGATTCTGCCAGACCAAACTTGCCGAGCACAGCAGAGAGGTTGGCTGAGGCACACCTCTCTCATCTATGTCGTGATCCAGGGTTGTGATGCCATCCATCTATCTATCTGTATTGTGTCACTCCCACTCTTCTCCAAGATGTCTTCAACCAGTCTGACCAAAAACCTACTGCATTTTTTAGTTATGTATCGCTCACTAAACAAAGCAAACAAACAAAAAAGCTCTCTACCCCACCAGTTTACTCCAGTCTGCCCCTGTCCTTTCTCTTCTCATACACCCATGCATGTATGGATGTATGTGAGTGGGGTCAACATTCCAATCACGTCTCCTCTCCACCTCCACACCGCACCTCCTCCTTCCACCTCTATCTTCCACAGAGAGCTCTGGCATTGTGTGGTCGTCCTGTTGCTGTGTTTGTGGATGCACCATGTCACATCGCACTGCTCCCCTCCTCGGTAGGGGTCAGAGACGAGAGAGGACGAAGGACACATGCTGAGATGGCCAAATCCTGTCTGTTGCTCTGTCTGTCTGTTTATTAGGTAGAGCTTGCATTGATTTTGCTGCTGTTTAAGTACAGAGAAAGAGGGATGGAGGAGAAGCAAACCTGAGAAGCAAACTGACCCTATGCTGTGATCGGGTAAAGACAACAAAGCACTGTGGAGGAGAATGAGAGAGGAAGAGTCAGTTGAGGCTGGGGGTGGGGGAGAAGAGGGTTGAGAGTGGGGGATGCAAGTGGTGGGGAAGGAGTGATGGAATGATAAGTTTGAAGAGGAGGAGGTGGATGAGGAGAAGGGGGTGCTGAAGACAGAGGAGGATAGATGATTTACTGAGTGGGCTTTACAACCTGGGCTCCTGGGAAATATGAGCTGTAGCAATCACTGCACACACACATACAGGCACTTAAAACACACACAGACACACTGTATGCATGCAGAATGGAAGATTGTGCTCAAGCTTGTGGTGGGGTCCATAATTAGCCAAGCGTTCACCTCTACAGACAAACATGAGCAGACAGACACATGATTGATTACCTTGGACTCTGCCCACTTCAAATCTTATCAAGACAGCTGCCCCCATAACCAGCTTTATTGTTACTGGAGATTTGTAAACCATCATTTGAATGTTTGTGTACTTCTGTGTGTATTTTTATATGTTTTTTTTTTTCACAATGTACCCATGAGGGCAATTTTAGATCTCAAGCATTGAAGTGAGTCTGTCAGTAAAAAATATTGTCAGGAAGGAAGGACAGGAGGAGAGGGATATAAGGAAGTGAGGGAAGGGTGAAGGAGGAGAGGAGGGTGAATCTGATTGTTCCACTGGATGGTTCATAATGCGCAGAGCTGCAACTGGTTACAGTCCCCCCTTCATTCTCTTTTTATCCTCTCTCCCTCTCTTTCATCGCATCATCTTCAGAGGCAGCTTGAGATGGGATTTATCTTCTTTCCCTCTACACACACACACACACACACACACACACACACACACACACACACACACACACACACACACACACACACACACACAGAAACAGACAGCTCTCTGGTTCCATCAACTCTGGCTCTGAATCACTTTTGCTTCAAATCTTTTCCCTGCTCTCTGTCTATCTGACACAAACAAACACACACATGCAAATGCACAAACACGCACACACAGGAACCCCCCCTCCGCCCCCCTCACACACACATACATAGACAGACACACACATAAATGGAGGCATACGGAGTGGAGGGATGGAACGTCTCCCTGTGTGTTTACCTCCGCAGTCGTCCTGGTTAATTATGCATGCAGAGGCAGTTTGCTGGGGAGGTGGAGCAGCCTGGGAGGAAACACACACACATACACACTCACCCCATCACACATATTCGCAAACAGTCGCACTTCACCACAACCACCGGAATCATCACAACACGCCCCAGCACCACAGACACCAAAGCTCAGCTCACATGCTCCTCGACAACCCGACAACGCACTCAAAAATAAGCCAAACATGCCATGCTCTCTGTCCCACCCCCTGCTTCGCCACACACACTCATGTCTAACACATCTGCCTTTAACACCCTGCTTAACACAGCATGCTCCAAAATAACACAGCAACCAATCAGCACGCTGCTATGCCCTTCCTTATTACACACACACTTCAGCAAGACACAGTGTTCAGATGCCTCCAACTATTCGCCTGCGTATATCCTCCCCTCTCAGCGGACACTGTGCCCTTTTGCTTGGTAACTGCAGGTCCAACACACAGGACAGACAGATGGACAGTCAGGGACACATCTTCTCTTTGTCTCTCTCCCCCTTCGCCTCTCCATAGTGTCTGGCCAGGTTGTGTGGGTGGGTTCCTACCCAAGGGAGAGGCTCAGGAGATGGAGGAAGCCAATATCTGCTCTGACATTTGTCAGTGTCCCGTTGTCATGACACACAGCTGGAGGTCACGGGGGGTCACTGGCAGCCGGTCACATAGATTATAGGAAGAGACATCGAGGGGGGCAGAGACCTATCATTGACACTCACAGACAGACAGGCAGACAGATGGACAGATGGCACTTTGATGCTACTGGACAGGTGGTAAATAAATTCAATTGGAGGGCTGACAGTGAGCAAATAGTGTCTACATAAGCACCTCAACGTCCTCTATGTTAAAATGTAATTTGTCAAACATAAATGTAATGGTTTCCATCGAAAAAATATTGAAAACAATGACACAGTGTCATTCATTTCTGGGAAACAGAGAACTCATCTTGACTCTTGTTTTTCTGCCATCCATCGTCTCCATCTGTTTGGCCATTTTCCTCCCTCACTCCAATCCAATGTGATACACTGGCATCACAGTTTAAAAAAACAAACAATGTTGCCAAATATATGTGAATGAAAATTAACTAGGCTCTATGTTTCCCTACCAAATTCTGTTTTCCTTGATCAAATCCAGCACTTGTTTTTTTTTTTTTTTTTTGTTGGATGGTCTGACTGAACTGAGCTTTGAGGCTGAAATGGCTCAATGGCCTTGCCCAGGTCGATCTGGGAGACCATTTTGGTTCTGTGGGGGAGGCCAGTTAACGTGTGTGTGCGTGTGTGTGTGTGTGTTTGTGTGTGTGTCCGTGGTGCAAGTGTCTCGACTCCGGGGGTTTAGTATGACTCATCGACATTCACAGACATGGCTGTCTATTTCATCTCTGATGAAGATGACACTCTAGACACAAATGCCTGTGCGCAGACACAAAGTCATGAACACCAACCACGCACTCGAAACAGACATTATTCAGAATCAGAAAGCTGGAAGAAGAGAAGAGGGAACTCTTGACTGCAGACAAACAAACAAACACACAGACAGACAGATATACACTCACACTGCTGCAGCTTCAGCATGAAAGAATAAATAAAGGTCAGAGAGAGAGAATTGAGGCAGATGTGTCTGACTGTGAGTGAGAGAGAAATGCATCAGTTTCTACTGCTATCTGCTTTGTGGTTTAGGTTTAGAATTCCTATTTGGCTCTTAAAGCAGGACGCAGAGGCGATGTTATCCCTCTATAGTGTAGAACAACATTGTCTCTCTGTCTGGGAGAAATTCAATTCATTAGGAAGGCTGGACTGGATGGTGTGTGGATGTCTATCTATATCTTTCTGACACCCTTCTGACAGGTTGGTGATGTCCAGTGACCTTTCGGTGAGGAACAGCTTCACACTGGGACATGTTACACCATAAAAACAAAGCGGGGAAGAGGAAAATCAGGGTCCACAGTCACCATGGCAACGACGGAGCCACTCAGTCAAGTGAAAAACCTTATGCATGTGGCATGAAGAAATCATGAAGTAAACCTGGAAAGCTCATTGGGGTGGATGAGTGTGTGTGAGGGGGAAGGGGTGTATATTTTAGGAGACACAGCATGAACACACAACGCACACCCATTTGTATAGTGGGTTGATCCTGGAAATCAGAAATCCTCACACATAAGCATGTACA
This sequence comes from Rachycentron canadum, assembly GCA_038496675.1. Classification (NCBI taxonomy): domain Eukaryota; kingdom Metazoa; phylum Chordata; class Actinopteri; order Carangiformes; family Rachycentridae; genus Rachycentron; species Rachycentron canadum. Next base: position 1,613,585 of record CM076664.1, on the reverse strand, counting down.
AGCAAATAAACACAATGAATGAAAGAAATCATATGGTGGTTAATTCATGATGTCTATTGACTCCAATATTCTCAAAATACAAGACAACTTTATTTCATGAAATTTAAAAAAATTAATGCTATGTGTGCAACATCAAGTCAAAACTGTAAAGAAATCAAAGCTATTGAATGAAATGAATTTAACTTGAAAACTCTAAATTGCTGACATTTCAATGATATCATTTTCATTGAAAATCTTCTTTTTCTTTCTTGCAGCCAAAGTTGACCATGTATTAGCCTTAACTGAATCCAGAATAAAAGCACTGCCCTGAAAATACCAACAATTATAAAAGCTGCTCAGCCACCTCATCTATTTGTTTGGACCACACAGAAAGGAGAGAGAAAGAGACTTGTATGTGTTCAGTACCTCACACTTGAGACTCAAACCGGCAGCATGAAGTCAGCGTTGTGTGTGCTTTTGAAAGACGTGCTTTGATTTATGTCTTCTCTATCTACATATATTACTTTATAGGCGTTCGAGGGCATAACACTGAATCACTTCACTTTCTTACTGAACAATAAGCAGACGATGAGCATGTGGGCTGTGAAAGGACAAATCCTGTAGACCTATTTCTTAGAATATCTTTTTCTCTCTTTTCCAGCCTTCTAGCCTTGACCCAAAAATCGTCTGGCCCTCCCTTGTTCTGCTCCTCCACACAACTCTCCTTTATCTCTTTTCCCATCTATCTTTCCTCTCGGTCTCTTTCTCAGTCTTTCAGTACGGTCACCTCCAGCGGACAGCTGCTGAGCGTTGCCCTTTGAAGGACTAAACCTGGCTTTGTTGACATGGTAACGGTGTGACGAGATGGGTGGGGATGGAGAGGGATGAGTGAGAGAAAATGACACACACACACATACACACACATACACACAATCAAGCACATAGGTTGTGTGTGTCTCTGGCTAAGGTTGTCGTGGATACCTGAGCATGTGACAGGAATCAGAAAAACAAAAACCAATTGCTCATTAACTGGTATGTGTCTGTGTGCTTGTGTGTTATTGAGTCAGTGGCTGTGTAGGTGACTACAAACAAGAATCAGTTTCTGCTCATGCACACATTTGATATCATTTGCACACACATGCAAGCATTTAGCATGTGTGTGTGTGTGCGTGTGTTTGATGAGAACCTTTATGATTAAGCTTGACTGCCTGCAATGCCCCCGCAGTGTGTGTGTGTGAGTGTGTGTGTGCATGTGTGTGTATGTGTGTGTGTAGGGGCACTGGTGGACTCCAACTAACCTTCCAGAGTGCAGAGGGAGTGAGATATACAGACACAGAAGAAGAAGAGGAACAAAGAGATGCTGTGTGGGTTCATGTTCCCATCTAATTGATAACCTCAGCCATGCCCACGCACTTTTTCTGGTTTTCTCTCTACAGGTCTCTCTCTCATACATACACACAAACACACACACATACACACACATGGGAGTTGGGGTCCTGTAAAGTGGGCCGCAGAGCTACTTGGTATTCCGTCAGAATCCTCCAGTGAGGGAGAGTGTGGAGCACAAGAAAGAAATGATGCAGGAGAAAGATGGGATGAGAGAGGAAGACAAAAGCAAAGCAGACAGAACCCAGCATGTCTGCTAAGTTCTCATTTATACTGCAGGCTGAAATCCCCTCTCGACTGCCTATTTTAAAAGCAGATGCAGAGAAGTACAGTAAGCGACCTGCCTCCCTTCAAGAAAGGTGCAATGTTTTGAGGTTGGAAAACAGATGTGAAACAGCACATATCTTGCAGTGACCCATTTTGGTTTGGTCCAGCAAAGCACATCTTCTTACCTTGCAAACACACTAGCGCAACACACACACACACACCAGACATACACACATAGAAACATTCGACTTTTCCAGGTAATGGGGTGGAGCGCTCCACTGAAGCAGAGGGGGAGCAGTGTTGGAGCAGGTTTAGTGTGACATCCCTGCTGGGGCTCATTGTGTGTTCCACTCCCATGTATTTGATCCCTCTGTTCATTTACACGTACACACAAGTACACATGTGCACATGTACACAGACTCACTCACTCACACACACCCAGAGACACATGCACTGATTTGCACCTGCTCCCTTTTCGTGCCACTTCGGTTCATCTAATTGATGATGCCATGTCACTCCTGCAGTCTCTCTCCAACACACACACACACATACACACACACACACACACACACACACACACACACCACCTCATCCTCTCTGTTCTCCTTCTGTCTGTGTCCTCTAAGTTGTGCCCTGTTCTCCACTGCCCTATCTTTCATACCCTTTCCTTGCCCTGTAGCCACAGTGCAGCTGCTGGCAGTCCTGTGTTAGTCTGTGTGTGTTTGTCTGCGTATGTGTCTGTGTGACCTTGTCTTAGGTTACACCAGGGCAGGCAGCTCTTTGGTCTGGCACACTGAACCCATCGCCTGAAGGAGAGATTAGTAGTGGTGATGAGCAGCCTCAGATGTCGTCTTCTGCAGTTTGTGTGTCTATAAGTAAGAAACTCTTATTTTATCTGTGACTATAAAGTGTTCATATTTTTGAGCAATGAGGTGATGATATTTTAGAGTTTATGGTGACTCATGTTACTGGTAACATGAGTCACTGTCTGACTGACTTTTCTTTACAGTTTGTGTAATTATTTAAGATGCAGTCATGCTAATTACTGGCACACACACACACACACACACACACACACACACACACACACACACACACACACACACACACACACACACACACACACACACACACAAATACATACAAACATAATCTCAGTCTCTCAATTTTATGTGGTGGCAACAACAATGAAAGTCCTAGTGCACCACGAGGAAGAAATTAATATTAATTGAGCTTACTTCTATTTTGACCATGCTCAAATATTTTTGGAACTACATTTCCCACAATGCCCCGAGGGATGTAAACAGGAAAGTAGAATGTTGCCATGCAGTCAGTTTAGTTAGCTGCGTCTTTGTCAGTGAGCTATTAGCAGATGGCGTTTCCATTGTAGTCGTGGATGTACAGACAACTGTCGCTGGGTGACTTTGATACTGAAGTCAAGTTAAAAACGTGATCATTCTCAGGCAAGTTCTGCAGTTATAAGGAGCGTCACTTCTCTATGATCTCTCAGCGGATTTATGGAGTTTCATACGCATGGAAATCGGATATCTACGGGAAGTGTGAGTCATCCTGAATCTAAAAATATATATGTCATGTCTGTGTGTTCAGGTTTGACGGTGCTATGCCTCCCAGAAGAAGGAGTACGCTTTTTCACACTAATTGAGGGAACTGGGTGCTAAGAGTTTTAAAGTAGCCAGGCTTAATGTCCTGCCAGTTTGTGAGGAGGCCAAACTACATTAACAACCACCACTGTCCACCTGTTCTTTCCTCACACAGTATCTTGTGTCACGTCTCCCCTCAGCCCGCAATAAGAAATAAAAGCCCTACTCAGTGCTTTTAGGTGTTGAAGGTGTGTGTCTGTATGTGACACTGCTTGTGTGTGCTTTCATCTTCCAGTTTCACAGGACAGGAGTCATCCCTGAATCTTCTTTTTTTTTTTAATTATGTATGTCTGTACTTGTGCCACCTAGCATCTCCCAGAATGTGTCCTTGATGGCCTGCTCTCTTTTACCTTCTCCTCTCCTTCGCTCCACTGCTCTCCACTGTTACCTGAGAGCCAGACTGGGGAATACTTTGCTCCATCAGCAGACGCAGACAGACTTACACTAAAAGGAGGCAAGCCACTGATACACCAATGGCAGATAAGTGAAATGAGAGGAGCATAGCAAGGTGAGAGTGAGGAGAAGAGGACATTTGATCCACAAGGTCTGAAAAGTGTATGAGAAGGAAGGAAGCAGAGAGGAGATGGTGTGAGAGAGATGAGGGAGGGACTGGAGGGCAAATACAGAGGAGAGGAAAGAGCAGATGAGGGGAGATTGGGAAGAAATGGAAGACTAGTGGGGGGATAGGTGAGAGAAAGTGGAGTGCCAGCAAGGGGGAATGTGAAATATGAAACGAGAGTGTGAGAGGGTGTAGAAGAAAGGCACTGGGAGAGAGAAGGGCTAAAGTGGCGAGATGTGAAGGAGGTTGTAGAGTAGACAAGAGGCGACAAAGGGCAAAAGTGAGGGAGTGATGCTGTGAGATCAAGGCAGGTGAGGGAGGAAAAGACAGGCAGTGAGATGTAGATAGAAAAGGGGAGCTGTAGAGAAAGAGACGGGGGGAGGGGTGAGATCGAGGGCGTATAGAGACAGGGGAGAGGAAGAGTGGGAGGGTGGGAGGGAGAGAGGGAGGAGAGATAGATTGAAGCTGCAAGATCAAGGCAGATGAGGAAGGGGGGCGGGGTGGGTTCAGTGGTGATGCGAATGGAAAGATGCAGGGAGGAGAGGAGAAACGGAGATCGTTATCGCGGGGCCGTGCTGCCTATTGATTTGCGTTAGTGTCTCGAGCCAGTGAAATAACAGCGGTGCTGGGATGCAGACTCCCTTGTCATTAGGAAACACAGCTCTCAAGACGCCAGAGTGTGCGGTGTGTGCGTGCATCCGTGTTAGTGTGTGACCATATGGCCCGTTTGATGTCCACATGATTAAGACCAAGAATAGCAGCTAGAAAACAAAGTCGAGAGACGGATGAAAAAGTTATAACACTTGGTGGGAGAGAAAGATGGATAAAAACAGACTGGCGGAAGGGAGAAACAGATTGAGGGAGAGACCAGATTGACTGTGTCAAAGTGAATGATGTGAAGGAAGATCCGAGAAATAAAAACCAGAAGTGATCACGCCAAGAAGTCTCAGGTGACATGCCTCTCGCTTCAGGTGACAGATCTATTGGTCAATTCTCACAGGTAGCCGAAGACAAAGTTAGCTCCTTGTCTTCCTCTTTCCCTCCCTTTGCTTTTCCGCATGTGGCGCAGTGTGACGGTGGAGGTGATGTGTGTGTGTGTGTGTGTGTGTGTGTGTGTGTGTGTCGCCAGGGACCAGGGAAGTGTGAATATGGCTGTGGAACTCTGCCAACTGTGCTCAGGAGCTGGGGGGAAGCAGAAGGAAGGAAGGAGGAGGAGGAGGAGAAGAAAAAGAGAAAGACAGAGAGAAATGAAGAGGAGGAGATGAAGGGGAGAGGGGGAAGACTCCATCCTTTGTTCTTCCTTGATGAAAGGAGGAATTGGATCCTCTACTCCCACTCTCGCTTTCTCTCTTGGTGATGAGCCTTGATGTGTTCGGGTGAGCAAGCGAGCAGGAGGATAACACACACACACACACAGAGACACACACACGCACGCAAACTGCTGCCTTATTCCACTCAACTAAGACCCAAATGACTCCTCGCTCACTAATTAAACTTTAATCTCCAATAGCGCACAAATTACCTGCCACGCAACTGAGCACTGAACTACAGGGATACAGGGGAAGAGTAAGAGGGAGGGAGGGAGGGAGGGAGAGATGGACAGATGAAGGAAAAGAGAGTTGGAGTGAAGGTCACACTCCACCTGCAGGAGAAAAAAATCATTCTGTGCCTGTGGTTTCTGTCTCTCTTATCATCTCTGTCATCGGTTTGTGTTTGTGTGTCTTCATATGAGCATAAGTGTTTACACCTATATCTGTGCTGTTTATCTGCATGTGTCTATATGAGGCACCATAGCTGTAAATGGAGCAGTCGGCTGGGGCCTCACTCACAGTGTTCCCTCTCTCACCTGAATGTTAGCTCTCACACACACACACACATACACACACACACACACACACGCGCACACACACACATACGTGCACACGCGCACACACATACGCAAAGTTGATGCTAGCCAAGTCCTTGCATCCTCTTCTGCCTGGCCTCGTTCCCATCTCCCTCTTACAGAGACAGCCTCTGCTAGGACACACTCCGCCATTTTGTGCCACACAGCAGAGGGCATCACAGCAGTGTGTGTGTGCGCGTGTGTGTGTGTGTCACTTGGTTAATCACAAAGAACTAACGATAATTACCACCATTTTCCTACCTGCCCTTTTCAAAGCTTGACTCGCAGGTTGTTTGTATGCATGCAGGACTGTGTGTGTCTGTGTGTGTGGCATCACAGAGCGACTGGCATCCAAAGATGCAAAAATGCTAAACAATAAAGCGCCTCAACATGCCAGATTTACCAGCTTCATACTCTGACCAGCAGCAGAGTGAAAGCTTGTGCAGTTGTTGAGGGCAGTGTGGCAGGCCTGGCACTTCACAGAAGCTCAGGCTAATTTTGGATGCTTTACTTGAATGCCATTTTTTTGTATTGTTTTGGCTAAACTTGAACCCCTAGATAGGTGACATTGTGAAGAGAATGAGGTTTAGGTTGTACATCTATTTACAAATAAAAAAAAAAACAACTAGTAAAACCTTCTCACATGCACTAATTAATCTTTCAAGAAAGCTAATTTTTGAGTTCCCTGAATTCCTTTTGAACACCTCAGAACTGCTGGGAAGCAGTAACAAGCCAACAAAAGTCTTGTGGCTGCAGTGTATTCTAGCCTATACTATTTCATTAATAGCTCTTTCACACCAAAAATCGCACCATTTGATTGCTGACTGTTGATCTAGAAAGAGAACACTCCTCCTTTCTTACACCAAAGTTTAGAAAATAGAAATGTTTCATTGTAGCTGTGGATGACATATCAGTGTGACATTCATATTTATGTGACCAAAACCAAAAAAAGAAATGCCTCTAACAGAGGTACTGAACAGTGTTTTAAAGCCGAAGTCTTCCTTTAGTCTGCACACAGGTGGTGACTGGTGAAGGACATCAACTGAATTAGCCATCGTGGAGGTCCCATTTTGTAGATAAAGTGCTGCTTCTGCTGCTCCAATATCCCAGGATTGAAATTATTGAGTAAATACTGCAGCAGTAATGCAGGACCAGGGAACTGAGCATACGCTATGTGGTGAACACTTATATCTTAACTACCTTACGGTACCAGTGAGTGCACATATTTTTAGCTGGGCTGGTGCCAATGGGAATTAAAACCTCTAAACTTTGAGCGCGTTAGTGCCATACTCTGTCATCTGTGCAGTTAAGTCACAGGCTGGAACAAAAGATGGAGTAACTGCATCCAGCGCTGCCACTGTCAAGACTGTTCGCTCTACAGTGAAGGGTGTCTTCACAGTGCGTATTACACACAGTTGGAGGTGAAGCTCGCTGTGGGGAACATCAGGGGACAATCAAGGATATGCCCGTCATGCAAGGTTGCTGGCATGTGTTTTAGTGCATGTGTAGGTGTGTCTGTCCTGTCTGTTGGTGTGTGTGTGTGTGTGTGTGTGTGTGTGTGTGTGTGTGTGTGTGTGCGTGTGTGTGTGCGTGTGCGCGCACTGCCCGCCATGCGTGACTAGACGAGAGTCAGGTGTTCTGGGAGGGGCATTGGCACAACGATTCGCCCATATGCTTGTGACTGAGTGGCGGGCACAGGGAGGGCACAGTGAGCGGGGAGGGATCTGCACTACGCCTGCGGAGCATGACTTCATCCCTCCTGCAGGCAGAAGGGGCACTGGGACTCAGAGAAGCTGACTGACATAGAGGGTGTGAAAGGAGGCTGCTAGATGGAATGAAGATAGAATGAATATGAGAGAGACAGATACAGAACAAATGTGGCCTGAAGTAGAAAAAAGGAACCGCATAACAGAATGATAGAATATAAGATAAACCACCAAATGTCTGCATATTCTTTTACGCACTCTCCTTGTATGTCTTATCAATCCAATGCTATCCAATCCAAACTAAACTCTTATAAAGGCCTACATGTCACGTCCACAGCCCACATTAAGCTTGGCCCAAACAGCTCAGCACTGCATCCTTACCAAGACCCTGTGTTTGACATGGGGACAGCAGATTTTAGCACTACGATTATCTTGTGTCACACAGGCGCAGCTGAATCAAATGCATGTATTTCATTAAGTAGCCTAAATCTTGAGTATTAAGCTCATAAGATGCCAGTATTAGTATATGCCCTTGGTGTGTGTGTTGGTCATACCGCAGAGTTGACACTGTGCCATAAAGCAGCTTGGTCAGTGGATGCAGTGACAGCTCTGTGAACTCCAGCTTTGGGTCCATCTGAGCACAAACACATGGAGATGCACATGTAGACAGAGAAAGACTTACACGTCTCACTCATGCATTTCTAAAGCTGTAGGTGGCTGTGTCTAGATCATAATGTGCTAGTTGTTTGCCACTGGGGTACTAGATGTGACCACATGCATCTGTGTACACACACACATGCACACACTCAAGCATGCTCACACACGTACTTGTGCACAGCCAGTGAAGCATGAAAAGCAAATGATGCCATTGCCTCTTTCCGAGTCCCTCAGCAGAAGGCTCCCACAAACAACTGCATAGCAGTGGGACACACACACTCACACACAGAGCTAGTGAGACTGGGAAAGGTGGCGGTTGAAGCCTGTATAACCTCTGATGACTGTGGGCAGGTAATAGGATAGGTGCTGGTGGTGGTGGTGGTTCGACACTGCAACACAGCAAATTTACTGGGGAGGCAATTATTCTAACCTTCCATCTCCATCCCCTTCATATCTGAAGTTAGCTAGCTCATCTGCTCCACCCAGCACCTAGCAACCACCCTGCAGCCAATTAGTGCCAAACTCTCTTTGTTTCCCTGGCAACGGACCACTAGCCTCCTAATGTATATCCATTTTACCTGTATACCGCAGGCACAACTGTTTGTGTCATCCAGTAGGTTTGACAGCCATGCCCCGAAGCAGCATTTTAACATCAATAAGTCATTATGCTAATAATTCTGAGATATTAGTACACTGATGATAAACAAGTCACTGAAAGGATTGGCAACAGTTTCCAGTGAGTGCAATTGGGTTGTATTTCATGGAAAATGTGCTGGACAGTTTCATACCACAAAACTGAAAGCTGCTCCTCTTCCAGCAAAAACAAAAAAAAAGAAGCTAAACTGAAGCTTTCCGAGTTTTTCTCTCAACGGCAGATGGTAGAAGGAGAGAAAGGCCGATGGAAAAATCCCTTCCAAGATGTTTATCCTTTTCAGTAAAACGAAAGAGGAAAAACAAATGCATATGGAGGGAGGGATTGGGGTGGGGGAGTAGCCACAATCCTCTGAGACAGGAAGAAGTGGGATTTATTGACAACATGGATGTAGTTTTTAAAAAAGTGTTCTCCTGACGGAGTGAGAGTGTTGGAGTGAGACAGAGACCGACTGACCAGTGGATGTGATGTCCTCAGTATTGCACACACACAGTACGCACCTTTCGTGAGAAGTGTTTGGGCTGCATGTTAAGTGAAAACTGGTTTTAACCTGGGAGGAACAAACCACCTGAATCACTTCCTCTTTCACCCCCTCTCTATCTGCCATTGCCCCTTCCTTTCATCCTCTCTCTCGCTCTCTCTCTCTCTCTCTCTCTCTCTCTCAGCCCATTTCTTCTCCCTCTCCACTGCCAGTCCCTACCTGTCTCATTTGCATAGGATGCCTTATTTGCATACATATGAGCTAAAGAGAAAGGGGATTTGTGTGCGGGAGAAAAAGAGGAGGAGAGGCGAGATATGCAGGCAGGCGACGGCTGATGAAAAGAAATGAAAAAGAGCCCTTTCAGAAGGAAACTGCGACCGCAACCCCTCTCTCTCCTCTCTCTCTCTCTTTCTCTCTCTTTCTCTTTCTCTTTCTCTCTCCCACACTTTTTGCCCCCCCTCTTTCAATTCTCTTCTCGCCCTTTAGGTCACACCTTAGAGAGCTCCTGCAAAGGCCCCATTAATGTGAAATATCAGCCAGAGAGATGGGAAGAGTAAAGAAGGTGAAAGTGAACAGATAACTGATAAAAGATTGGATGCAACATGGGCCAAATACGAGAAAGAAACTGAAGGAAAAACACAGAGAGACATCGAGAAAACTGATAGATAAATAGAGCAAAGGAGCTTGTACACATCGCCTATCTGTCCCTCGCAGCAGCCTGGCTCAGTGTTACCGCTGCGTTGTTGTTGCCGTGGTGGCGATGGATGGTTGCCTCAGCAGAGCAAAACTGATTGGCTATGAGGCAAGCCCCCCTCCTTCCTCTTTAGTACACCCCCCCCCCCGGGGCCAGCTCTTTCCCTCTAGGAAGGACAGCATACGACAGGGCCCTCCCCCTCACTAGTGCACATGCACACGTACACATACACACACACACACACACACACATTGACTATGCACAGACACTGAGGATACATAAATGCTTTCTTGTGTCTTGAGACTTATACAGTGGTGGAAGAAGTGTGCAAAAGTGACCACACACAAACACACACATACACACACTCACACTCACACACACACATATTTATCACAGGTAAACACATTTTCGATACGTTTCGATAGACCATTTCAAATGGGCAAACATGCACAGACCCAGCAGCCTCAATATTATGAACATCCCCCACCTCGTCTCCACATCAGGCCAACCCAGATGCATCCCATACAATCTGTCCCTGATTGCACACAAATACTCCAGCCCCCCTAAACACACACACATGCATGCATGCACATGCACACACAATACGCAAACACATAAACAGGGATATTTATCCTGCTCAAGCTTGCTAATTGCATGTGTCTAATAACCTGGTGCAGATAGAAAACAGAGCAGTGCTCTCTCTCATCTCTTGTCTCCCTATGGACACAGTCCAGACGTGAGGCAACTGCATAAGACAGGGATATGAAAAGACAGCAAGAGATTGGAGAAGAATAGACATAAATGTGTGTGTCTGTTTGTGTGTGTGTGTGTGTGTGTGTGTGTGTGTGTGTGTTCATGTGTGCGTATGTTCGTCCTCTAGTCTTTGTTTGATCTTTCCGCCCGGGCCTGAAATGCTGCTGCACACCAGGAATAATAACCAGTGCACCCCCGGACATGCATGTACAGTATGCACTCACTCAGGACACACGTATGCGCACATACAAAGTAAAACACCCATTAACACACACACATACACCTTCCCATGCTGACAACAGTCTTTATATGTCTGTGTGCGCACACGTATGCGATAACTCATGCGTGAGCCATCTCCTGTGTATCATCAGGACCAGGTGGAGAGGACAGAGCTGGGAGGAGTGGGGGGGGGAAGTGATGAAAGATGGCAGGGGGTAAGGAGTGGAGATGAAAGCATGAGGGGGAAGGAGGGGGAAGAGGGTGTGAGGGTAAAAGGGCAAAGGAGGGATATGAGAGTGAGAAGAGGATGGTAGAAACAAAGGGGAAAGGGTGCGCCGAATTGGGCTGAGGGAAAGGGAAGGACAGATGTGCTGACTGCTGATTGGATGGAAAACAAGATGATAGGAAGAGAGAGAGAGAAAGAGAGAGAAGGAGAGAGAGAGAGCCTGTCACCTCCAGTCAGCGGCTATTAGCAGCAGCAGCAGCTCTGAGACACCATCCCTCATTCTGCTCTGGCAGCGCTGGCACAATTAGACACACACACATGCACACACCTTCATGCACACGCATCACCCATCCGTCTTTTTCCTGTGTGTGTGTGTGTGTGTGTGTGTGTGTGTGGCTGAGACTAATTAAGTGTGTGCGTGCGTCAGCCTGTGTCTGAGCTCAATGTTTTTCTCTCTGTCTGCTGTGTGTGAGTGTGTAATAGAGAGACTTAGAGAAAGAGTGAATGTCCTTGTGTTTGATCTGCTTGTGTGTCTACATCTGTGTGTATGTGTGCGTGCGTGTGTGTGTGTGTGTGTGTGTGTGTGTGTGTGTGTGTGTGTGTGTGTGTGTGTGTTTGCCACTGAGGGCCCTGTGCCCAGGCCTGAGAGTGAGTGATAGAGTCCATGCCAACTTGAGCTGCATGCCACAGTCTCCACGCCTGCACCCGTGTCCTGCCACCGCCAGCACCACCCTCCTCCCCCCTTGTCTCCATCTCTCCTCTCTCTGTATCAGTCTGTTGCTCCCCCCACCCTCCTTCCCTCTCATCCTTTTTCAGTTTTTATCTCTCTGCTCACGCTCTTTTCCCATCTCTCTTTTTCTCTGTTTTGGCTAAATTGCTCTGTCTTAAGCTTAGTCTCTCCACTGCGCTGTTTTTTTCTTTTTCCCTCTCATTTAATGCCCATGACCACTAAGCCCAGCCCTCTCATCCTCACATCTTTTTAATAGTTGCTCGAAGCTCTACCTGCCCCCCTCCTCTAATTTCTCACTTTTCTGTTGTCTCCTGTGGTCCATTCATCTTATTTCATCATAATCTGCCATTTTTGCTATTTTACATACACACCTCTTTTTATCCTTCACCTCAGAATAAATCTTTTTCTCTCTGTTGTTCACTTTCCTAACCTCCTTTCACCCCCTCTCCTCCTTCCTCTTCTTCTACATCAATTATTTATTTCCACAGTCTGCCACTAGTGGCAGCTGTTTCCCATTTTCCTGTCCATTCATAACCCCTCTCCACCACTCTGTCTTCCTCCTTTCTCTCTTTTTTACCTCTCTCGATCTCTGAGACATCTCTATTCAGGGCTCTCCATCCCTTTCATCAGAGTCCTCATTATCCAACCCCTTTGCACCACTCTCCTCTTCTTCCTTCCTTCCTTCCTTCCTTCCTTCCCTTGCCTTCCTTCTTCTCTCTCCTCCCCCCATTTCTCCTCCATCACCTGCCTCTCAGCGGTGTTTCTCCTAATTTCCATACAGCCCAGCAGCCTGCAGGCCTGCCTCCCTCCTATCTGTACCTCCTGAGTACACACACACACACACACACACACACACACACACACACACACACACACACACACACACACACGCACACACGCGAAAGCATCCACACACTCAAACCCAGGCATGCACATACATTCCTCAATCCAGAAACATATAGGTCAAGGAAGAAGATACACACATGAAGAATTAATGTGTTTGCTCGCTCACGCACTCACAGTGATACAAACACTCATCCAGGGTATAATGAGATTTTGCCCCTACTCTATTCTTCTATCCATCTTCTAAGCAATATCTTCACAAATTTGTTTACAATCATTATTTGTATATGCAATAAAAGCCATTTCAGTGGCAAATTAGAGACTGCTAAGTCCTTAAAACCATTTGCCGCTTTCATTTTTTTCACTCTTTCCAGTTTTGGCACTGCATGTCTCATACGCACAGAGAGCTATTAATTGAGGGAATGAGGCCTATTCTTCCCCAGCCTCCCCTGCACAACTAGTGAGACAGAGCTGATGGCTCTGCTGCTGAAGTGCACAGGCTGATAAAAATTAGAGCTCGCTGGATGGATGGGCTTTGGGCTGCTGACCGCTGCCTTTTCTAGGCCAGTTAGCTGGGGGAGAGCTCATTAAGCTTGAGGTGGAGGTGGTCTGCCTTGTTAGAAATGTGTGTGCGCCTTTCGTCTCTAATATATGCTGTGTCTCTGTATCATTGATAATTTCTGCTACAGTTTGTGTGAATGCATTAGTGTGCACGCCGGGCTTAACAATGTTTCACAAGGCACACAGCAAGAGAGATAGAAAAAGTGGGGAAGAGAAACCCTGCTTATTAGGACACCACTGACTATGTGTGTGATGCATGGAGAGCAAGTGAGAGACAAAGGCATGAAGTGGAAGTAAAAAGGAGAGAGAGAGGGGACAGAAGGAGAGAGAGGGACAGGGATGGAGTGGTGAACTAGGACGGCCCTGGATTGGGCAGCTTGCTGGATGGCTGTCTGCTGTCCTAAGGGAAAGGGCTAGCTTGTTATTTTAAGGAGAGTGACACTGGCGCTCACCTTGCATGGAAAAAATAGGGACACACACTCATATATAGGCACACACCTACACTAGTTGTTTCTGTGCATATGGACCTAAGAGCACATGGCACATAGGCCTCACGGTGCCTTAGAGGCCTATACGTCTCGGGTAATGGGCAAGCTCAACCCCACTGTGTGTGTTCACCTCTTCCTATCAACCTGGAGATGACACCGCTGGTACATGGGCCATGGGAACCTCATACTGAATGTTAGTGCATGTGTCCCTTTCTGAACATAGCGTGCAACAATACACTATACTCGGCCTCTTCTGGTGAGTTGAAGAAGATGCAAAAGCAATCCCACCAAGGGGGGGGTGGTATCTGCATATGGTGTGCCCTTGTGTGTGTGTATGTGTGTGAGACAGAGGCAATATAGTGCCTGTGTAGCCTTGTGACTTAGTGCCTGTGACATTTGACATACTAGAGTGCCTGCAGTGTCTTCTTCATGGAACTGGGGCTGCTCTCCGCTAACATGGCAGCACGCTTCGGCTTGCACTCGTCGCATCACATCTCGTCACTTCATAAGTCATCTCATCACGTCACATTTCCTCTCTATCATTCTCGTGCTCTGCTTTCAGCCCGTCTTCTCATTGTCTTTCTGTTGCCATCTCCTTTCTTGTTTCTCTGACCAGGTTTTCCTTCTTGTTTTGTTTTTAAAGACTTTCACTCTAATGCTCACATTTCTTCCCAACGCTGGTTCTGTCATTTTCTCCCTCTGACTTGCTCTTCATCTGAGCCTTTGCCTCTCTCTTTCTCCAGCACCCCGTTTTGCTCCCATCTCATTTCCTCTCTGTCTTTTTTCCACTTCATCCTCTCCTCTGTGTCGCATCTAATTCTCTCTCTTCTTTTTGTCCAACTTTTTCTCATTCTGCTCTCATTTCCTTTCCCACTTCTCTGTCTGTCACCCAGTACACTCTCTTCTACCTCCTCCTTTTGTCTGTTTCTCTCTTCCATTCCCTCTTTTTCTGTTTCTCTCCCTGATCCTTCCATGAGCTGGTGCTCAGCTCACACCAGGCCAATTAGCTCGCATCAGTCCACTTCTGCTGGCTCAATAAGAGCAGGTAAGCTGGGGTTCTATTAAGCAGGTGTGTGTGTGTATGTGTTTGTTTGTGTGGGTTTGTTTACAAAGAAAGCTGCGAAAGGGTCATCTTATGAGTCCTGGTGCTTCTGCATGTGTGCATTCAGTTGCATCCACACACACACACACACAGACACACACAGACACACACAGGCACTGGTAAACACACATGTATATACACACACACACACATCTGCTCAGCAAGAGGGCCTGCCGTGCACGCTCTCTCGGCCAACAGATAAACAAGTGTGCCCGCATCTCCTGGGAAGTAACCATAGCAACCGTCTCTCCCTCTCCATCTCTCTAGCTCTCTCTCTCTCTATCTGTCTCCCTCCTTCTCTCTCTCACCCCTCAGACTGAGCTGCCTGGTTGGCTGACTGTCCTGGAGGCAAGACAATAGCAGGTTTCAAGGCCAATGTCA
Source organism: Rachycentron canadum (assembly GCA_038496675.1). Classification (NCBI taxonomy): domain Eukaryota; kingdom Metazoa; phylum Chordata; class Actinopteri; order Carangiformes; family Rachycentridae; genus Rachycentron; species Rachycentron canadum. Next base: position 1,598,355 of record CM076664.1, on the reverse strand, counting down.
CTCCCCCCC
>CM076664.1:1529778-1598011 GCA_038496675.1 Rachycentron canadum | reverse complement strand
AGTGTGTGTGTGTGTGTGTGTGTGTGAGAGAGAGAGAGAGAGAGAGAGAGAGAGAGAGAGAGAGAGAGAGAGAGAGAGAGAGAGAGAGAGAGAGCTGTCAGCCACTCTGGCTAACCATCTAATAGGTTGCCATACTGAACTGACATTTGAAGGCTACGGGAGCATTAGTCCTGAAATGAAAAAGAGAGATGAGAGAGAGGGAGAGAGACAGGGGGAGAGAGATTGGATATGCACCCAGTGTGCTGTGGAGTCGGCAGCCCTTATCAATGCATCTGTCTATCCATCCGCACCACACGGCCTCATCTCCTCTATGATCTCCACCCACCCCAGTCTTCCGCCTCCTCGCACCATCCCTCACCCCTCCCTCTCTGTTTCTCGCCCAGAGAGAAGAGAGGGGAAGGACAGAGATGAAAGGAGGAAGAAGAAATATAGTCGGGGGCGAGCCAGAGAGGGCTGAGTGAGCGCATAAGACAGGGGAGGAGGGTGAGAGGAACAGAGCAAAGGGATAAGAGCCAAGGACATAGAGAGAAGGAGAATCTTAGATGTTTAATTTACAGTCTTTCCTGCTGCAGACAGATGTGTGAGATTGGAGGAAGACAGTCAAAGAGACAGAGATAAACAGACAACAAGATGGACAAGGAGACAACCAGATACATGGACAGACATGCAGATAGACAGCTGCACAGACAGACAGAAAATAGGCTGGCCGTCTAACATCTCTTTCTCCCTGACAGCAGCTATTGAGATGCTTTTTACCAAGAGGTGTGACACCAAAGACTTGAACCTCTCACTGTGCCTTTACCCTCAATTTATCTTTTGTCATTTGTCACTCCTTTTTTTCTAGCCCTCTCTCACAGTTCCCATTTCAATCTATTGTGAACCATCAAAGGTAATTTATTTTAAATTGCTGCACCGCCATGAACTAAAGTGAAACTGCATGGCTGCATTGGTTTGGTTCGGTTACAATCCTTGTATGGCTCCAGGAGCTGAAATAAAACCAACCACACTCATAAAATATAGTTGCATACAAACTGTGAAAGCTCTAAAAATCACTCAGCAAACACTTGAGGAGGACACAGTATAATGCTTCATGTTACTTACTTCCTGGGTTCCTATGGTAACTTCTTCAACAACATGGGAACCTATAAGCAACATTAATTTACCTTTATGAATTGATAGTAACGTATTAGTAATAGTATAAACCAAGTTTAGAGCAGCATAATGTCAATCTGCGAACTAAAACATTTAGTTGCTGTAACAGTATAGTAGATTAGTAGATAGTTTCTGCATCCTCATCAGCATTTTAAAAGTTTGTTTGCTCTGGTCAGAATCTATGAATGAGTTGGTAAACTTGTTGCATTTTCCCCTGGTTTGGTTTCCTCCTCACACAAGAAAAATGCATCATTAAAAACCACAGATGTTCAGTCCAGCAAAATACAGAGGGAAAGTTCCTGAGGAAGGTCCTATCTGTCCAGATTTCAAGGCCATGCACTTTGTTGACCTTGCTTCATTCTCCAACTTGCTTCTGGCAACAGTTGATTTCACTCATCCACATCCCATTATGCAGTTGGGTCAGATCGAGGTTGGATCACATTTCCACGACAAACAAACAGTATGAGTATGATTGCTGTCTTCAGCTCTGCCCAAACAAATTATACCAAGGTGTGGAAATGGACCCGAGTCTTAGATTCAACCAAACTAAATTGGGCTTGAAAATGCACATAAAGTATAAATTAGCGAATTAAGATATTATTATGATTTGATGAAATGGTTTTAGGGTCAGGGTTGCAAGAAGGAATAAATTTGTTTGTACTTACTGCACAACTTTCATGAAAGACGTGGTCCGTATGGAGTATAAAGCCAAAAGCATATGTAGATGCTGTATCAGGAACATTTCAATGATCAAAATTCCCACACATGCACACATTTGGTAGCAAAGTAATATTTTAGTGCATGTTTGTGACACCGTTGACTGAATATAAAAAGCATGCCCTTTGCAAAAATTTTTTTTTTTGGTTCTCTCTCTCTCTCTCTCTCTCTCTCTCTCTCTCTCTCTCTCTCTCTCTCTGTGTGTGTTTGTGTAATGTACCAACTGCCACTTAGACTGTAATTAATTGTCAATGATTGTCTTAGGAAGTGCATGCAGGCCTTCATACAAACTCTAATTTCCCCTTTCCCACTTGCCCTGGGCTAGAATAATTGATCTCTCACATATATACACACAAAGCTGCAGTTAGGTGTGTGTGTGGCTAACACTGAGTAGCAAAAGACCCATCAGAGATTTTGATAATTAACTTTCTAATAAAGTAGAGGAGACACAGTGCATGTATGTACATGTGTATGTGTGTGTGATCCACATATGTGTGTACCTGTGTCTCTGGTTTAATGAGTGTGTCCATGGATCTGTGTGTTTGGGGTGGGCAGTAAAAGTTCTAAATATCCGTGTGTGTATGTACTTGCATCTAAATCTGTTTGAATGTGTGTGGTTGTGTGTGAGTGTGTGTGGGGAGGTGATAAGCACCTGAGCCCCGAGGCAGCCTTCAGATTTCCCCTCACGTCCTCGGTGAAATCAGCCCAATCACTGCACTGTCATCTGCCTGCCACCAGAGAGAGGCCTGCACCGCATACTGACAAGCTCATTTGCCTAGCAGTGCGCGTACACACGCGCACACACATACAGTATAGACAAACCCATACACACTTACACAAGCACTTGCTCACATATGCCCACTAGGTCTTCCACTTTCTCCCAAAATTGAGTTCAAACAAAACTACTATGGGAGACATTTGTTGGATTTGTTTTTTGCAGGGAAGAGAAAATGTTTCCTTCTTGATTCATACCTAAATTGAAGTGTCATTGTTTATGAGAAGGATGTGGCCCAGCTGCCAGCTGAACGCTTTAACCCCAATCGCATCATCAAATAATTCATTATTGTTCAGATAAACGCCCTTGCTTGTTCGAGCTGCATTAATAATTCATCTGTTGAGGGAGGCAGAGAAAGCTTTGCAATGATTTTAAACAATTGCGTTGATTCCATTATTATAACTATGTTGAGAAACTCAAAGGCCCTAAAGACCTCTTCATTTTTTAATTAATCAGCTTCTTAGGACGAGAGTGGAGGTCGGACCTGAACTGGCAATTTTCCGACAAAGTTTGAACAGTTTTGGTTGTTTCACTGTTGAGAGATTCATGTGTTTGTCTCATTGTCCTTTCTTGTTTTCTGGTCTGAAGTGGGCAGGGCTCAGCTGGAAGAGGGTGATGTCGCATATTTCCAGTCACAGTTTTCTCATGGGGCAGTTTAGCATTTTCAGGATTGAATTCTTAATGAATGATAACTAAAGATATGCTTTTTCCCAGACTTGTGCATTGCCGAATGTATTAAAATGCTGATAATAATACAATTTCAGTATTTTCAGTAATTTTAAATAAAAGCCCATCATATGCAGCATGGACTTCTTTTGTAGGTACAGAAATAGAAACAAAAACTACAAACACACTCACAAATGAAAACACATATTGCAAATAAACACTGACACTCTCCCTGCCCCCTCTGCATACACACGCACGCACACACGCACACACACACACAAATTGGTGTGACATCTTTGTGACCTAAAAATGTCCCCAAAGCAACATACAGGGACAGACAGTGGCACAGAGGGAGAGGGAGCACATTAACGACACACAAGACTGAAGCATGGTGCATGTGTGTGTGTGTGTGTGTGTGTGTGTGTGTGTGTGTGTGTGTGTGTGTGTCTGTGTCTGGGAGATCACTGGTGTGCATGTGTGAGAAAGAGAAACATGGAGGTTGTATTAATTCTGGATGTGTTTATGTTACGTGTGTGTTTTCTGTGCATGCCTGGTGGCAGAAGCCACATAGAGTGCTGTTCTCCTGTCAGTGCGATTAGAGGGCTGCACAAACATGGTGAGAGGGGAGAGAGGGGGGTGGGGGGTTGGGGTCTGAGAGAGGCGAGGTAGGTGAGGGAGGGAGTCTTCAAAGAGAACGAGGCAGTGGACACAGTATCTCTCTCTCTCTCTCTCTCTCTCTCACACACACACACACCCAAGGGTATAGTGAGGTCATTTTAGCCCTGGCCAACGCTCATGCCACTATCAAAGTTTCAGTTTCACATGAGCACAGCACTCACTCCACACGCACACACATTTCACCTTGTCTCTCCTTCCTAACCCCAAAGGAGGTCGTTGTGTGTGCGAGAGTGTCCTATGTGTGTGTGTCTCTGTCTGTTTGATGGGAGGTTTCCATGACAACCACAGCATCGGCAACCCCCATGGGCTCATTTACATATTCAAGTGCAACAGTGTAGTTGAATTACAGCCGGAAATTGAATGGCTCAATCAATAGAGTGGTTGGAGAGGAGGAGGGAGAGACGAGTAATGGATGGATGGAAGAAAAGAAGGACAGAAGGAGGGGAAGGAAGGGAGGGTGGGGAGGGCAGATGATGCAATGGGCCATCATTTTCTGTATATCTGTGTGTGTGTGTGTGTGTGTGTGTGTGTGTGTGTGTGTGTGTGTGTGTGTGTGTGTGTGTGAGCGATCCCCCCCCGCCTCCCTCTATCTTTTTGGACGACCCATTTTTATTGTCCTCCAGTGGTTAAAATGGACCTGAAATGGATTGTAAGTGTGTGTGTGTGAGGAGTGAAGTGGTGACAGAGACAGCCGTCATTTTGCTGTTGAAGCTGTCAGATTCACAACATTTCCATTACCACACTTCACACACAAGCACGGCCACTGCAGACACACACATACAGTTGCACTTACACATACTAAGCATATGTAATTCATACACATGTGCACACACAAAAACTGCAAGTCACTTTAAAAGAGAAGGGAAGTGATAAGGAGGTATAGAAGACAGAAATTCAAATATTACAAGTGACAAGATATGACAATACCAGACAATGAGACAATGCAAACATGACTTGACATGAGATTTTGATATACCTTAATACCTCGCCTTTAGGCACTGTGACACAGTTGTGATTTATCCTTGAGGTCAATCAAATGAGATGAATCCATTTCTTTCCCCAGAAAACATTTTCAACACTGATTTTTAAGAAGTGCTTTAAATCCAGCATTCTTTACATCAGTGCTTACTGGCCATCAGTCTTCATTTCCTTCTTCCTTCTTCGTCTTCATTGCCTTTGCTGGTGCATAGTTGTGTGTCAGTTCATGAACTATTGTGAAACCACTGGTATCAGTGTACATCATGTTACAAGACCTCAATGGAAATTATTTTAATAAAAGAAATATAATAATAGAAAAAGAATTGTTGACCTGGTCATAATCTAGACCATTGGATCCCAACCTGGGCTTTGACCTCCTTGGAGGGTTGCAGGATAAATCTAAAGGGGTCACAAACAGCAACAGAGGTGCAGATTTATGTGATTATTCTCGGTAGCTTCATCACTGAGTGACCCCTCTCAGTGCCATGCTGATTTATCATTATCATTTAAAACATTGTTAATATAAAAATATTAATTATAGCTGCATTTTTCAGAATCAAATAATCTCTGGAGAAATCACTCTTCAGTTGAGTGTTGAGTGAGTTGCGTGGTAAAACAACACAGCTTCTTTCTCTCTTTTTTACAAGTTATTCAAACCGTTATATTGTTTATTGTAAACAAATCTAGTGTATTCTTTAGTCCATTTATCACTTATAATGCTATACTTATAATGACTAGCCCATGTCGCCAAGGTACTGTAAGTGGTCAACAAATTGTTTACAAAACAGTACAATTTTGGAGAAAAGATGGAATTATAAAAAATAAAAATATGATTAATGTTTATAAATGAAATGAAAGCCTTTCATTTTTGGCTTATCACTATCAGCCAGTGATAGAAACTCCTATGTTGTTGCTGGACCACTCTGATGTTAGACTGCATAATATACTTGCTATCTTAGTCAGACTACACACTAATAGATTGCATCCGTGACAAAACTGGAAAATCAAAATGGAAAGCTGGTAAGCATCAGGAAGGATTAAAAGGACAGAGAGTCAGCAGGTGGATGTTGAATTTAAAAGTGATTTCTCACAGTCAAACAAAAAAGAAAAAGTGAGCTCCCCCTGCTCTCAGTTCAATCCTGAACCTTAAACCTATTACCATTGAAATAAAAAGAGATCTGAGGAGGCATTATTTGGACTCTGACTTGTTATGTGGTCAGATGTGGACCCCCAATATTTTTGCAATATTCAAGTGGGCCATGAGGTGGAAAAGGTTGGGAACCACTTACCTTGGCATTATCCAGTGGAACTATATGTTAGAATGGAAATGTCCAGTTAGTTGGACCGAACACTGAAAGGACCTCACCTTGCCAGCTCCCTACATTCAAATTGCAATACAATCTTTGATATGCTGTTCATGTTAAAAAAACCCTGCTCTGGTGTGTTAATTTAAGTGAATTTTTTAACAATGGTCATTCTCAGGAATACTCTAAACTGCTTTTTAAGGAATCAAAGCCACTTTTTTACTGATCCGAAATCAGTTCAAAAAGAGTATGTGTACAGTAATTGTCATCTGCATCACATGTGCCCTAGCCCAGCTCTCTTCTACTGGCCGCACAGATACACCGGGGACATGGTACCCGTGGCCCACTTTCTCAAAGGCAACCTGCTCTCCCTCCTCCACTGTACGTCTGAAGTCTGTCTTAGTGTCAGCATGCCACGAAGAGAGTGGATCAATCACAGTTTTATTATGATGAGTGAGTTAGGGTTGGTGTGTAGAGAAGTAAATGGCTCTACATTATGCAGCGCAATAACTTTTCATAAGTGGAGGCAGCCGCAAGAGGCTAGCAGCACAACAAGATGTTTACATAAACAGAAAGGGGAGGCTGCTGACTGTGTAGATTTGGTGGTGTATGTGGCTGTGTGCACGTTGCAATAAGAAAGAGTTTGTACTGTGTATCTATAAGCATTAGATGTGTATTCATTGCTGTTTTTTGAGTGTTTTTTTCTATAACCAGGGTGTGTACATATGTGTCTCTCAATAGGAATGTATACAGATGTGGCTGCGTACAGGCGTCTGATTTTGGTGCAGTGGCGTAACGGAATACCGGACGAGACTATTATCAGCAGTTGCTTTGACAATGGAGCCCCAGTGGTCACAGGGACAGAGGAGTACGGAGGAAGGAGGAGGAGATAAGAGGAGGAGTAAGAGCAGGATGGGGGAAGGGGGTAGAGTCTGCTGGAGGAATCAGTGATGGGGAAAATGGATGGAGGGGAGGGGAGGAACGGGTGGGGGGCAATAATGGCCCGCAGACACAGCTGGCTGCAGACACCCAAGGACAGAGAGACCAAAAGAGTGAGAGACAGGCAGAGAGAGAGAGAGAGAGAGAGAAAGAGATGGTGGAAACGACAGCGACGAGGGGTGGGTGGGGAGGGTGGGGGTGTAAAAATGATAAAAATAGAGGGGGAGAGAGAACGCAACAGAGGCGTCTCGTCGTCAGAACAGACGAGGGGTGGAGGGAGGGAAGGTTATTTTCTTGCTTCATGCTTTTTGCATCTGTTCGCCCACTGTGGCAAACACACACAGACACACACACACACAAACAAACACATGAGGGCTGCTGCCATGCATGTCAATGAATTATCCATGGAACAATGGTGGCTCTTCACATTAATGAACATAAACGAGGGGACAAAGATAGAGGGCTGAGGCTAAAACAGCATGAAATTCTCTTCAGCTGATTGCTTTCAGTTCCAAACATTATGACAATAATTACCATTTGATTAGAGGATAGCAATTATACTTCAACATTTTCCCTGATGATGTATATGAAAGGTCAGATGACATCATTTCCAAACCAAAATACTTGGATGATGCCGACTTCTCGCTGATGAAACTCATTTATCAGTAAACGTGCCAATACTTAAGTATTTCCTACCTATAACCCCCAGATCCACTCACCATTAGGACCTTTTCTCTTAACCTTGATGATGACATTATGCACAATGAATATATTAACAGGGGAAAGGTGTGTGTGTGTCTGTGTGCGTGTGCCTATGTGTGATCATGTGGTTTCTTGAATGAGACAGGGATATGCAATCATGCGTCATCCCGAAAGTGAGATAGAGGGGCGGAGAGGGGAAGAGTGATAAAAAAAGGAACAGACCCAATAATGAAGTGTAATGGGGGTGAGGTAGCATGCTGAAAAGGGAGAAGATTGGTGTTAGACTAGCAGATGTGAGCTGAAGATGGGAAAAGGCGAAAGAGGAAAAGGGAGGAAGGGAGAAGAGAAAGAGGCAGGAGAAAGGGAGGAACTGGGTTATAGGATGTTGATGGAATAGTGAAGAGACTATATGGTAAGACTGAAACAGAAAGCTGAGAAACACTGCGAGGGAGATGTCTGATACACTAGCAAGAGGAAGAGCGGAAGAGCATAAAAGGTTAAAGAAAGGGGAGCTGGGGGGGAGATGGGTAGCGGAAGAGGCAGAGAAAAACAGTGAAAGATGGGGCAACGAAAGAGAAGATAAAGTGAGAAAGGGGTAACTCAAAGGAAGAGGGCAGAGGAGGGAAGGGAGGAGGCTGCATGAATGCAGAATGCTATATTGTAAGATGAATCTGCTAAAGGGAAGATGTGGAGATACAGAGAGGGATGGAGAGATGGGAAGGAGCGGGGTGATGTGAGGAGAGGGACATGTGGATGGGTGAGAACGTGTCTGATCTCTCTCCCTTGTAGAGGGTGAAGCCCTCACAAAGTAGCAACAAAATGAAAAAAAAAGAAGAGAAATACTGCTTCTGTAGAACTACTAAGTCATCTTTAAGCATAAGAAAGAAAGTTACTCTATATTTTCTTTAGTGGCAACAAATCCCAAGGACAAAACTCACAGAATCGTCCCATCCAACTTGGGAGTTTTTCCATCATGATTTCCCCCGACTGCTAACCTTGCCTTGTATCATCCCTGAAACAGTCTAAATTAGGTTTTTTTTGGTCCATTAAGAAGTGAAAGAAGGGACAAACATAGCTCTTTAAAAACTGTGTTCAAATTACTGTACGTGTAAATATTGGATTTTATTTAGATATAAGTGCCAGTCTTTATGGCTGTTTTGCCAGTTGACATGTCTGTAGATCTTTGCACCTTTACATGTAGGAAATACTGTCCCTGTCAGATATTGACATTTAAATGAATATCTCCAGTCAGTTTAAATGCTACAACTGTATACAACACATGAAACTTCTCTACTCTGTGTCTGTCTCTCAGCCCATTTGTTCCCACTGATGTAGAGCTTTAAAAATGGCTCACAGTTATGAAGTTTCATTCCTTACGAATAAACAGCAGGGACCTGTAGTCTTTATCTGTTTTCATACACTTTCATCTTTTCATGCATGAGAGTATTTACTGCTACATTAAAAAAAATATAGAATATTTGCAGCCTTGTCCTTTAAACAAACATCTGATACACTTGCTCATCTGTGCTCCACTTTTGTGTGCAAGCTAAGTATGTGCATTTATTGTGTGTGTATGTGAGCGAGTGTGTGTGTTGGTGGGTGTCAAACCACATGAATAAATATGGCCACAGAGATAGCCCAGGGTTTGTTGACTGCTCTGATGTTTAAATTTGTGCTGTGGCTTCTCCCAGCAAAGCTTGTGACTCACTCTCTGATACAAGCTAACACGCTAAAAGCAACACTGGGTCAACGCTAACCTTTCCTAATTTAATGCCAGGAGGGAAAACTGCTTAGGTAGCTGTGAATTGTTGCCAGCCTTAGCTAATTCCACCACCCGGATGAATAGGCTGGTTGTTTTTCAAGAAGATCGATGTGTGTGAGAGTGTTAGATGGCGCTTCATGCTAATAACATTGAAACAGATTTTTGATATTAGCCAGCTAGACTAATGCATTCTAATGCATTCGCTCCTGCTTGTCTGTTATCCAGCCAGGATAAGTGTGCAGCATCCTGTCTGACTTACCAAGATCTCATTACAGATCTCTCTGGCCGTACAGACCCTGTCACTGGCCTCCCCTCCCTCCATCTATCCATCCTTCACCCCATCCCTTGCTTGTCTCATCCATCTCTCTCTTCACTCTTTGCCCCTCTTCTATCCTGGTCTTTTTAGTATGCATTGCTATGTAGCCTATAGCTGCAGGTGAGATTCAGTGCTTATGCATGAGTCCCTGTGTGTGTGTGTGTGTGTGTGTGTGTGTGTGTTTGTCAGCTTGGGTTAGTGACCATGCATGTTTTGGCAAAAGAGTGTGTATTCATGTAAATCCAGGCTCATGTGAGTCTGTTTCTCCATCGTAAGGAAAGACACAGTTGACTGAATTGGAACTTGATCTTGATTTTTGTGCCTGCATGCACATGCACATGCATGCAGGCACAAACATGAGAGCAAATGCAGACTCGCACACACACACACACACACACACACAGAGTGTTGTATTGTGGTGTTACAGATGGCTCCTCCCCAGCCCAGCTGTGCTTTGCGCACGTTCACCTATGTGTTTACGTGTTTCTTTGTGTGTGTATATGTGCGTGCACGTGTGATTGATTACTTCTTATTCTCTCCCAGGTGCTTCTACCATTCAACAGCAGTCATCTTTTCTTTCTCTCTTTCCTTCCCTCTTTGTGCAAAGGCTCAAAACACGTGGCTTTATCTCCAAAAAGAAATGATAGGTATAATAAAGCAATATTAAAGCACAGAATAGCCTGGCAGCTCCATTCTCTGCATTCATTATGTTTTGCTCAGCACGGTGGAAATACAAGAAAGTGAGATAATTGATGATATCGAATTATAATTTAATTTCAAATTTTGGCTCAGGCTTATCCTGCATCTAAGCCTCAGGTGACGTTGTGTTTGGTACTTGAATGTGTGTGTCTGTGTGTTTATGTGCGTGTGTGCTCTCATCCTGGCTACCATGGCTACAGGTAGGTCAGTCGATAGACATCTGAGTGAGAGGTTGTTAGCATCTCCCTCATGTTTCCCTGCATGAGAACATTAGCAATTAGCCAGATACCGACTCTGGGTGACTGAACAGCACACCTCGGGATGTGGCATCTAAATCACAAGCCAAATATGAAGTCTGTCTCTGACGCCTGTGCTATGATTGTTTTGTTTATATTTTTGAACTTGGTTGTTTTGTTTGGAACAGTTTGGTTGATTTAGCACAGTTCACCATGTGAGTTGTGTGCTGTTGGGCCCAGTTTCTGAGGGTTTTATTATTGTTTTTGTGAAAAGCTTTTCCTGTTAGTTGTTAACATTTGATGTGAGTTTGACGTCTGAGGTGTGTGCGTGCGTGCGTGTGTGTGTGTGTGTGTGTGTGTGTGTGTGTGTATGTGGGTGCATTTGTGTGTATCCAAGGTGATGGGCCAGCTCTGACAATAACACTCTGATAAAAAAAAAAACTCCTCTGCCCCCGCATTACACCCACCTCTGCAATGCCGCAACCTCTTTCTGAGAGACACAGAGAGAGGAAAGGAGAAAAGCAAACATAAGAGAGAGAGAAAGATATAAGAGAAGGAAAGCAAACAGAGATAGAACAGGGGGATGAAAAGCAGAGAGATACTGAGCAGCAAACAAAAATAGCGATGGAGGAAGAGAAACTGTAGGAAAACAAACTGAAGGCGCGTCAGACACACAGAGCAGCTCCATTATCACACTGAACGCTGCTTTTGACTTTGTCTGCCATCCACATACCAATGCACATTGTTATCCCCACCACCACCACTACCACCACCACCACCAGCCGTCCTATCACCACAGCAACGGTCCATTGTCTATGCCCACCAGCATGCTAGTATGCCCACCGTACCCAGATTTGGCATCAGGCCTGTGCCCACTTTCAGATCACACAAGCATAGCGCCATTCATTCACTTCACTGCCTGCCTGGCTGTGTGGCACCGGTTGCTATGGAAGCTAATTCACAGGCAGAGAACTCACTTTGCGTCCATAGCATGGAGGCAGTCAAGCAAAACATACGCACGCATGTAAGCAGACACACAAATGCAACCTAGCAACGGCGTGGATATGGCGTATGGTTAATGTACTCAGTGGGGACCGCTAAGGGGAAGCAATGTATTTTCATGTCCTTTGGTTCTCAAAAAATCACTCACCTTTACCATCATAGAAATAAAGATTTTGCAACACTTCATTGTAATTAGTTTGAGACAATAGGTCAAAGTTCAAAGAAAGATAATTATATATTTATGTGTAGAAGGAAATTTTCTACACCTGAGCTATACAGCTTACTTACCTCAAGACTGCCCAGAATGAATTACTCAGTTACACATGATTTTATGTTCATCGGCATGTGGGTTATTGGGGAGGTTTGGTAATATGCTTTCATAATGAATCCATAGATGGAAATAAGTGTTGGTTAAATGCTTCAGTGTTTTATTTGAAAGAAAAAGTGCATCTGTCCCATGACTGAACATAAATGAGCCTTTCATATAGATAGAATGAAATGGAAGTGTGTGTGTGTTTGTTATGTGATGGAGGATGAAATTCTATCAGGCAGAGGGGGAGTTAACTGAGCCCTAAGTGCTCTCAGTACTTCGCCAAAAAAGCACACATGCATTAGACCCCCAAACTGACACAGATGGGACCCCCTCAAAAGATTGTGACATAGGGATTTATTCCTTTGGATGTTTTATTACAGGAGGCGTCTGAAACCACTGACCAATATAATCATTTATTGTGCCATTTCGTTACTTATAGATGGAATTATAGTAAATTTGTTAAGGTCCCCCAGGAACCTCCTCAAGGACCCCCCATGTATAGCACCCAAACAACTCACATGTGCACCAATACACTCAACAACATACATAAGCTCACACCCCTGTCCCTGCACTCATTTCTGACTCTCAGTGCTCTTACACAGTCAGACCTCTTGCCCTGCTGCAACACAGCTCAGCTGCAGCCAGGGGCTCTGCTGAGTTTCTCAAAGTCACTTATGTCATGGTGCTTTATCATTAGTGCAGTGATAACATCAGCAATATCATTGTAAAAAAGGCAAAGAAACAAAACAAAAGCATTTTTAGGCTATAAGTATGTGGAAGTTTGTGTTGTCATATCACTACAGAGGCCACGTTCTGTAACATTTTTCCTGCTCACTTCCTCTGTCTGTCTCTCGCTCTCTGATCTTGCTTTTCTCTCAGCATTATGTAACTCCAGCAGCTGTTTGAAGGCACAGGAGGGGGGTGAGGTGGGTAGAAAACTTTTCAAAGTGCTGTTGTAGCTGTGTGATCAGAACAGAGGAGAGACACTATGGTGACGGTTTTCTGGTTCCTTTACAATTCTTGACAATTGCCTGGTCTCATCACACACACACATTTCCTGTGCACTTAAATTGTTGTCATTTCCACCTCTCTGTGTCTCTTCTTTCTCACACAAACATACAGAACACAAGGCTCATAGTTGACTTTTTAGCTCTTTCTCCATTTTGTTCAAATTTTCCTTATTGCACTGTGGTTTTCATTAGATTTTTTTAATGTTTCCAGATCTGCCTTTCCCTTTCTCTATACCTCCCTGGGAACAATCTTTATTTTTCCCCTTTTCCCCATCTCATCTTGTTTCCTCCCTCATCTGTCCTTCTTCTTCAGTCCTTACAGTTAGATTTTTCTCTCTCTCCCTCTTGAAAGTTTGTTTTTTTTCTCTCTTTTCTTTAATCTCTTTCTCTCTGGTAGACAACTGAACAGCAGTGGGACAGTCAAGTCCCTCATTCAGCTGAATGCGCGCACACACATACACACACACACACACACACACATACACACCTGAGTCTCTTAAAGCATCCTGACTAAAATTATGCCCTTGCTTGCCAGTTATAGTGCTGAACAGCTGTGCAGGCAAATAAAACTTTGCCCCATGTTTGCACACTCACCCAAAAAACTTTAACAATAATAATAAGCATATATCATTCAACATATGCTGGCAAAATGGAAAGTGTGAGTGAAGTCACAGTAGTCACCTTTCCCTTGCTGACGCTGAGTGAAAGCTCTGATTATGCATTTCCTCAGCCACCACAAGTGCACATCTACATGGAATTGCTAGCCTGTACAGTGAACAAACACATACCTGTATGTGTTATTTCTCACTGGAGCAGATGTGTGATTTTTTGCTTTGAATATTTAGCAATTGTGTTTATTCTGCTAACAAGCTGTCAAGAATGAACAGGGTTCACAAAAAAATCCCATTTACCCATAGTTACATATGAAGTCTCTTCATACATGTGCTTTACTAGTATGAATATGTGCAAAATGTATTAATTACTGATGCCTTTTAAACATGATATGTTTATATTAATATTGAGCTTTAATATTATTATAAGACACATTTGATCAAACACTCGATAGTGAGGAAAGTTGCATCCAACCACCCTTGTTCCTCACTTTTTTGCTAAGCAGGGTTTTGTTGCAGCAATACCGGAATGAGAGGATGGAGTGTTGAGAGAAGAGGGGAGTGAGGAAGGGAAGAAGGAAGGAAGGAGACAGATGACGAGAGTATAGAGGAGGAAGAGGATGAGAGACATGAAGGACAGTTGATGAACTGCACAGAGTTGGACACCAGCCAGATCCTTTTAATGAGCAAAGTGCTGCACCCAACACCTTGCACCTAATTACACACACACGCACACAAACACACGCAAACACACGCAAACACACACACACACACACACACACACACACACACACACACACACACACACACACACACACACACACACACACACACTATTTCAGGAGCCTTATTTTTGCCGTCTCCACTCTGCAGCATCCCACCATCCAGCACTAAGTACTCCCTCCAGATCAAACAAGCCGCACACAGTAACCAGCATACAGATGAGCTTTTCCTCTTCTCTCTTCCTCTCTACCCGCCTCCTCTCTCTCATCACTACCTCTGTCTTCTCTTCCCTGCAGTAACCTCTAGCTCTTCCTCCCCCCTCCCTCCCCACCACCCCCACTGCCCTCACCCTCCATCTATCACTCTCTCTGATGTTCCTCACTCTCATGTAGGGGAATACATCAGTCCTCTCTAGACAAACACACTTCACTGACACTGTCCTGGCTAGTCCAATAAAAACATATTACCTGCAAACTGCATTAGGCCCAAGTGCAGATACACACATGCAGACATGTCTGGACACACACATGCACAGTTGTACATGTGAGGAGCTACTGTGTGTAATCAGATCTAGGTTAGCAGCCGTGGTGTACTGTTCACTGGAACAGCGTGTACCCGCACTCTCACACTGCACTCAAGCTGAGCTTGAGGGAAATATGCTGTGTATGTGTTTGTGTTAGGTAGTATGATGCACATGAAGATGGAGGCTAAGTATTTGTGTGTTTATGAGGGTATGTGGAGGGAAGAAAGAAGGATTTGTGTTTTGTGTTGTCTCATATTTGTATTTGAATTAGGGTTTGGGTGCAACATTCTGTTGCAGGATATGTGTTTACACTATTGTCAGCATGTGTGTGTTTCTAGGTTTTGTGTGCTTTATGAAACGGATAATGTGGAGACGTCCACGTAGGTATGAGGTGACTAAAGTGTAGATGGTCTTAAGATGAAAATTAAAAAGTAGTTTGTCTTGTTTACAATAATGAACATGTGTTTGTGGAGCAGCCATGAGTAAAAGAAACAAGGCTGGAGTAAGTTGTAAAAGTCTTATATGTTTTTGACCCATCCTTCCAACCACTTCACCTCCCGCTCCACTTGTTGGCTACTTTGCTCTTAATGCTCTTAATACAATGTCACCTGACTTCCTCCAGTGCTCCTGTCACAGTTACTACATCTGCTTTAGAACTGAATTTAATTGAATTTTAAAACATATTGCAGCATAAGATGTTTGTGCAGGCCTGGATTACCAACCAGGCCACTCACCAGGGCCTCCAGATCTCCTCATTGTTGAAATTACTCAGTCGAAATTGAACAATAAGGTGGCCCTGGCACGTTTACCCAATCTTGAGGTCATCAGTGGGGGTCCACAGCTTAGTTTTGCCTCTGTGTCCCTGTGTAGGTTAATCCAGCCATGTGTACATTTTGTGTATGTATGGTGTTCATACTAAGCTGCCATAGTGCTATAGATTCATACAGTTAACATGAATCAACAAAACATATGATGAAGAGCAGTTAACAAAAGCCATGACAGCAGTGACAGAATGACAGCAAGGAAGACTTGCTACTATTCATACAAAAGTATCAGGGGTTGTCATTCGATATGAATACAAATCGCATGCTATGAGTCATAGGTGGACTGTCCACATTCATTAGTTGATGACTGTATGTGTGTGTGTGTGTATGCGTGCGCTTTTAATGACGGTGCTGTGGTCCAGTCACCGCTTGTGTTCATGGAACTTCTCTTTAACAAGGGACAAACATTCTCTCTTTCTCTCTGTCTGCCTAATAACCCCCCACAGTAAATAACCATGAGCCTCCGGGGCAATTAGGTGGACACTTGAGGCTTATGGTGTGGTGCTCGTAAACACACACAATCTCTTTAACACGTACACACATAAGCAGAAAGTACGGCAACCTAGTTAAAAATGGGGTGAGAGTAAGAGAGAAATTGCATGTAAACAGAGGACAGATCAGTGTAGAGACAAAGATGAAAAGTAAGAGGGAAGTATGTGGACAGAAAGACGACCACTCACATTTTGAATGTGATCTTGGCTTGTTCTCTTCTCTCCCTATCTGCTTTTAATATGTGCTGTTGTTTTTCACTCTGTTTTGCCAGTGTTTTTTCTCCCTCCCTTGTGTCTCTTCTCTCTCTTCTTGACCTCACATATTTGTTTTGGTCCGAGACTGAGAGACAGAAAGACAGGGGAAGGAAGGCAGAACAGGAGAAAGCAAGAGGGGGAAAGAGACTCAGAGGGGATCTTTCACCTTTCATTTCACCGCAGCAATGAGTTGCCAATTTCAGTATGCCCTTTACTGACCATCACACGCACCTACACACACACACACACACGCATACACACTGAAACCTGCTCTCCATACGCCTCCCAATCTCCATGATAATCAGCTTCCTTTCATTGTGTTGCATCATGCAGGAAACCTACTGTTAATCTGAATGTGTGTGTGAAGGAGAAAAAGTCAGAGTAAAAGGAGAGCAGACTTTTAGTGTGTGAGTATGCGTGTGTGTGTGCATGTGTGTGTGTGTGTGTGTGTATATGCACACCTCAGCCCCTTGTCTCTGTACTAGCAATTGTGTATTCAAGGTACGCTGCCTTACCATGCCATGCTGTGCCAAGCCAGTGGGCTGGCTCTTGTCTTATCTATTTCCTTTGACTACAAAAATACAGCTTTTACACACACACACACACGCACACAAACACCACAGACACAGTGAAGTGTACCCATAACTCCACTGTCAGCTGGAAACACCACAACCTTTGGAAAAGAGATTTATATACATAGGCTGGTAATCTTTTTGTACTAAATTGTTGTATTTTTGCTTAAATGCAAGGATACATTTCACAAACACACACACACCTGCACACTGTTATCCTGGTGCAGCTGTTTACATGTTGATGGCGGCCATGTCGCTGCATTGCTATAGGGGATCAGCCTCTCATCTTCCATTCATATATTCTTCCATCCCCTTCACCTCTTATCACTCTCCCTCTCCTGCTCTATCTTTCTTTCATTCTTACTCTTTTGTCCACCTTGTGCCTATCTATTGTAGGCACACACACTCCCACATGCGCACACACCACCGCTTTTCTCTATCTCACCTCTGTTTTCTGTCCCTGACACCTCTCTACACCCTCTCTGCGTTATCTCTGTCATTACCCCTCCTTCCTGTTGTGCCCCCCCCATACAAACACACAAACAGACCAACGCGCGCGCACACACACACACACACACACACACACACACACACACACACACACACACACACACAACTGTGTACTCTTTTTTTTAAAACTCCTCTTTCTCTCTCTCTCTCTCTCTCTCTCTCTCTCTCTCTCTCTCTCTCTCTTTCATCCTCTCTTTCTCTCTCCCTGGGGTGAGCGAGGTTGTTGGTAGCATCAGTTTCAGTCAGCGGTGACACTGCAGTCTCAGTGCATCTTTTAAGAGCACTTTTAATGGTAGTAAAGCTCTAAAGTGCGCCTATGCAGCACATTAGATGCACAAAGACACATTTTCACACACTTACACACACACAAATAGCATCAGTACACATCTGTGACATACAGCCTGTATCCCAGCCAGCACACATCAGGTAAAGCTATACTAAAAATAGTACACATAATCTTTAACAGCTAGATGGGGATGCTCTGTGTCCCAGGAATGACCCATTTCTCCTGGAGCACAACATACAAAATATAGCAACACATATCAACAAATATACAATAATAGATCCATATTGCACAAGAAAACACTGATTAGAAGAACCTGAATCTAACTTCGTCACTGGTTTCATAAGATTACTGTGTGTGTGTGTGTGTGTGTGTGTGTGTGTGTGTGTGTGCGTGCGTGCGTGCAAGTGTTTGTGTGCATTTCAGATTTCTCCTTATGCAATGGGGAGAGTAAACAACGTGCTATGACACATCGTGCTCTGACATAGCGTCCTGTTATAGCACTACGTAATACATCCTAAGGCTCAGGATGCTGAACGCAGCTGGAGAAGAAGAGAAAAAAAAAACAAACACAACCACAGACAAACAGAGAAGCTACAACTCATACTTCCTCTTTGTGTTTTCCATGTGTTTGTGCGTTTGTACTCATTTTTTTATGCCTGTTGTTTGGACAGATGCTGGTGGAAAACAGGGTTGAGGCAGGTGTCTGGTACTCAGTGTGTGTGTGTGTTTGTGTTTTGTGTGTGTGTGTGGGAGGTGGATGTTCTTCCACCAAATGAAAATAGAACGCAGTCCCATGAGAGACTCTGCTGTCCTCTATCAGGAATGGACACACACACACACACACACACACAGACGTACACACAGACAAACACAGACACACGCCCCCTCTACCATTCCCCCTTGCTTTCCTCTTGCTCTCACTCTCCTGCTCACTGCTGCTGTCCATCTTGTATCCCGCCACAGAAGAGAAACAGATGACAGGAAAGAGCACGGTACCTGTGTTAGGGGTAAGCCGTTCTCTCCTCCTTTTGTTGTCCCTCCAATCCCCCTCCTGTTCAGATGTTCTGAGCCTAGGCGAGCTGAGCTGAGCCGAGCCGAGCCGAGCGTACAGCGGCGAGGCTCAATCCTTTTACCCTGCGATGCTGAAAATGGCACCAGTATTCCCTGATAGCGGCAGCCTGCCTGCCTCTCTCTCTCTCTCTCACTCCCTCTCTCTCTCTCTCTCTCTCTCTCTCTCTCTCCTGTTCTCTAGCTCGCCTCCCTCCTCTGCTTGTCTGCTGCCATGTTGAGTGCACACAGGGCGAGGGGCGGGCTGAAAGGGGGGGGGGAGAAGGAGGAGGAGAGAGTGAGGGGGACTCAGGGGGATAAGAAAGCAATTAGAAGACAGCCCCTCTTCCTTCCAGTCGGGAATGTATAATGGAATTAGCTTGGGGGGCAACGGCGGTGGTGGTGGGTGTTCAGGGGGGTGGGTGAGGGGTGTGTTGGGGTGCCTTGTCCTGCCTCGTCCTGCAGCCTGTGCTGGAGAGTCTAGCAGCCCGTCCAACAGTGACCACGCGCTGATGTGTTAGAGGGAGAGGGAGGGTGGGTGGTGGCAGTGGGGGGCGATAGAGTGATTGCCATTGCACTGAGTGTGTGTGTGTGTGTGTCTGTGTGTGTGTTTGTGCATGTGTGTTTGGGTTAGAGAGAGCTGGGGTGACAGAGGGAAAGAGAGAGATTGCTGATATACTGATGGGAGGGGAGAGAGGAGTGGTTGAGCTGTGGGATCACCCCCCCCCTCTCTCACTCGCCCTCCCACTTTCTCTCTCTCTCCCCCTCTCTCTCTCTCTCTCCCTCTCTCTCCCCCTCACTCTCTTTCTCCCCCCCTCCCTCTCTCTCTCTCTTGTTCCCCCTTCCTCTCTCTCTCCCTCTCCCTCTCTCTCTCTCTCCTCCTGCACTCAGAACCCGGTAGGAGTGCTTCTGTCTCAGGTTTGCTCTCCCTCCTCCTCCCCTCTCCCTCACTTTCTCCCCCTCTGTCTCTTTCTGAGTGGGTGGCAAGGAAGCAGCATCTGTGTCTAGAAAGAGAGTTTAACATGCAATTTTTGATGTGCAGTTGCTCGTTTCTGTGTTTGTTTTATTGTGTCCTTTCTCTTTATCTCCTTTAGCTCGGATGTATGTGTCTCTGTTTGTTATTATCTGTGTGTGTGTGTGTGTGAGAGAGAGAGAGAGCGAGAGAGAGACATACTTCAAATGTGTATTTACTCATGTATGAAAAGAAATGACCAAAATCCCAGTGTGAAAGAGAGTGATAGGAAAAGATGGGTGTGTGTGTGTTTATGAAAAATTAGATAACAAAAGAGAAAGAAAAGAGTGTGTTTGTCCTGATATGAAGGTGTGTGTTAATACATGTGTGTGTGACAGAGAGAAAGCGGTCTTTTGATGGAGAGGGACTGAGCCAGCCGCTGCGTTGGGGAGATATGTGCATGCGTGTGTCGCTGATTGTGCCATGAATGAAAATAAGGAGTGAGGGAGGGGAAGGGGAGGAGGGGAGAGTGGGACTCGGACTCTCCTCCCATTCAGCCATCTCCTCCTCCTCCTCCTCCTCCTCCTCGTGACTGACAGACGAGGAGCTGCTCAGGCGCGCGTCAATAATTAGCATCCTCTCCTCTCCTTGTTTTCATTTGCTCTGTCGTGCAAAAGAAGCACTTGTCGCAATGCTCCGAGCCGCCCGACCGTAGCCTATCTCGGTCATTCTGAATCTCTCCTGTGCAGCCAAGGGTGTTTCATTGGGTTTACAAACGGAGCGCCCCCCCTTTCTCTCTCTCTTCCTCCCGCGGTATATATTGCGCGCGGTGCAATTATGGCAATGGCCCGTGATCGCTCCTGGCACGCAGACACACACAGGCAATGGATGGACAGATGCACAACCTCTGCTTTTTTTTTTATTTTTTTTTTTAATTTCCTCACTTCCGTAAACACAAAGCCGTAGCCGCACACATTGCCACTCAGTCAGTTAGTCGCACACGCAGTCACACACGCGCAGCGGTTCAAGGGCAATTGATTTGGAGTTTAATTTCTCTCTCGGTGCTCTTGACGCAAAAGGATGCGCCTCCGTCTGACCTTGACGACAGACAGGGGGAGTTTTGTCTCTGTCGCCAGGCTCACTCGGAGGACGCGCACACACACACACACACACACACACAGCATTTTCACCTGGAAATGTCAAAAATCTTCCATGAACTATTATAAATGAGCGCCTTCCATCTGCTTTCTAATTATAGCCAACATAAGGCTATTCCTAATTTTAGCTGCAGCCGAGAAATAGTCGTGTTTTAATAATTCATGAGTTCAGACACAGAGCCTGCTCCTTACTGGCGCGCTTATTGGCAGGGTGTTGCTCAGCCGCTGGAGAAAAAAAAAAAAACAAGGTGGAGAGGGCTGGCTTTTCAGAGAGCGACACTGCACCGACTCCTCAGAGATGGGAATGAGCTCAGCTTGTAAAGCTCCCAGTGAAAACAATCAGACGGGAAGCGGAGCTGTGAGGCAGACGGGCCTTCACTTTGCTCCCAGTCGACCTTAAAAAACAACAAAAAAAAGCAGTTTCAGTTAATCATCCACATTTTATATATATATATATATATATATATATATATATATGATGACTACTGGGAAGTTTGGAGATCAGTGCCACCAGATGCAGGGAGGCTATGAATAGGATAGACGTCATCGCGGCCGCCCAGCTACCCAAAAATCATTTCGGCGAGCTATCCTCCCCGGGATGCGTTTGTTTTGATCAGCGCGGATCTGAGTGAAGCGTGATTTTGCCTACAGCGCCGACATCAATCGAGACGGACAGGGGTTAAAAACGACTGGCTCTGAAGAAGCGTTTGAAAGCTCCTCTCATCTCAGCTCGCCGCACGCTCTGACACGCGCGCGCGCGCACACACACACACACACGCGCGCGCACGCACATAGCCCCGTTTGTGTGTATAGTTTGAGGAGGTGTGGGTGAGGGTAGTGTCGTTTTCCACTTAAACATGCCAGTGAGAGAGGTGGGGAGGCCTTCTGAAATAAGTGTGTTCACTCTGATCAGTTGTTTATTTCTTATCGAAATCACGAGATTTATTTTAGCTCTATTATGTAATTTCAGCTAGATATTAGTGTTTCCATGTTTGACCTTATGGAGCAGGTTACTAATGACTGGATTTAAGAGGTTTTATGACGTTATGCATTTTATGAGAGAATTTTGTGGTATTTTTTAATAATACTTGAATTTTGAATATGCAGGTAAATCTGTTTGCCGTGTCAATAGTTGCTTTAGATTCACTGCCGCTGTTTCGTTTTCAAGAAATGTGTTTGCCAAGTCAGGCATAATTCAAGATCACCGGTGGGGGAGGTGCAAGGGTCAGGGTCGTGGAGGACTCAGCCACACACACCTTTGGATCAGTGGGAGGCAGGGGGAAGGGGGGGGGTTGCTCTCTGTTGCCATAGAAACGGGAGGACAGTGGTGTTGGATACTGTTACTAGGCAGGAGAGGCTGCCACTGACTGAGGGGAGAGAATATGGGGTGGTCTGCTGTGGAGGGTAAACAACATCTGGGCTGAGAGGGAGGGACCAGGAATAGTGTTTGGGCTATGATCTTATTTTTCTCAAGTCCGGTTGAATAAAAATATGAATGAAATGACATTTGGGAAAATGTTAAGAAGCATGTGCCACATGAAAAAAAACAAAACAAAACAAAACAAGCAACTAAATCAACACAGCGCCAAATCTAACAAATTCTAACACATAATCTAAAACCTAAATTGTGCTTTTGTCATTTTTTTCGTGTATTCTAGTGCGTAATTCAGCGCCATGAAGTGCAGCAACAGCAAGAGCATTTTTTCTTAAATTAGATTTCTGTTTATAAACTTTTGTTTTCCACAAGACAAATCAGCTCCTTCATGAGGACAGGTTGTGACGGGATCATTCAAGTCTCGTGTCCCTCAGTTAAATGTAGTCCTAACGCTTGTCAAATCAGATCATTATACCGAGGTACAAAGAATAATCCACTGGCATCATCCTTACCTTAGGACGAAAAGTAGCCTCGTCCCTGAAACGCAGATGGTTATCCCTCCAAACTCGACCACGAGAATTGAGTGCCACCTAGTGGATTTTGACCATAGCAGCTTGTTGTCGCTGAGCTCCACAGTCATAAATGTGGTACACTCGCTCCCTCTCTTGGGGAGAGATCAGTGTACCTTCGTTTAATGTGAATAACGAATGTAGTGTTTGAAAAGTTGCATGTTGTTTGTCACTGACACACTGAGGGAGATGCTACCATTTCCGTGGCGTCAAAACAGATGAGAAACAATCATGTCAAAAGAGCTTTCGTCTCTTCTTTGAGCTCCTCGGTTAAATCATCTTCATCATCATCTTCCGGCTCGCATGACCCAACCAGCGCTGTCCGTGGTGCTGCTTTAGCTCTGATCCTTCAGTACCACGGACAGCGCCTCGGCACTAACTAACCAAGAGTGTCCCGGAGAGTCGACCCGCCCCAGCACCGGGGACATCGGCGCTGTCATCACCAGC
Organism: Rachycentron canadum; assembly: GCA_038496675.1. NCBI lineage: Eukaryota > Metazoa > Chordata > Actinopteri > Carangiformes > Rachycentridae > Rachycentron > Rachycentron canadum. The sequence continues at coordinate 1,574,420 of CM076664.1, read as the reverse complement.
GTGGCAGCTCATGCTAAGCTAAATATTTCTTCAAAAAAACTGCCCAACGTTTGAACAACAGAGACTCTGATTTTTTGGGGGAAAAAATAGATGCAGCCACTTGCAGTTCTATGGAAGCAGATCTCTTCCTGTAATGATTTTCAGTTCCAAAATTTTATGTAAATGAAATCAAAATTTAAAGGATATTTTGAAGGTATATAAGGGTAAGACATTATCATTTATAGACCTTCATTTTCACACACATCACACTACCATCTGTTTGAAATGTTACCTTATACACACTAAAGGAAAAATCAGGTAGGATAAGATATTTGTATATTCCTGGCAGTCTCTCCTGACAGAGTGACTAGTAATATCTTTACTGGAGTCAGTTATTGATTGAAATTTAGCAATAAAAGATGAGAGAAGATGAATATTTGAAAGCTCTAATGACCAATAAATACTGACTTGACCTGCACATGTGCAGCTTGTATAGTAGTGCATACAGATTTGGCTTCGTTTCAGTGGTTTGCAACTGGAGGACATTTAAGGTTAATGGATATTTGACTAACTTTCTCAGCTTTCAGCTCAAGCTATGTGTACTTTAGTGCTCACAAACTGCATGTAGTGTGAGGATTTTGAGATTTTTTTTGTGTCTGTGTGCGTGTTTGTGTGTGCAATTGAGGCTGCCTACATGTTGTTTAAATACTGTTATACACTAACGGATAAAGGTCATGGCAAAGGCTGGGTTTTATCATGTTTTTTTAAGGTTGAATGAGTCTGACAAATGTGAAATGGTCTTTACTTACTCAATGAAACATTTTATTTTTGCACATTGCGTTTGTTAATCCTTACCCCTCAAACTAACACACATATTCACCTCCACCCATGCATAAACTCATTAAAGAGTGGGTCCATATGCCTGCAGCCACCTACACACACAGAATGTTTTGTCCTCACTTTTGCTTTTATTGCACACTTGAATCATTTAGTAAACAGATCTTCACAGTAACAATGCAATAGCAGAAAACAGAAGCAAATCACTGTGGGGTGCAGCTCGTTAGGTCTTCAAAGTATTTATAGTTATTTACACCGAGATTGTGAAAACAGTTATCCCTGCGGTGGGATGAGGCATTTTAACCTCTTTGTCACTCACAAGCAAACTTGAGTCCAGCTCCCAGGTTTTTGCACTGTTTGTGGATCCTGCCCATACTGCTAACCCAAAAACATTCAAGTACTCCATTTCTGTCATTGCACAGGTACTGGGTTAGCCAATGCACAGGACTCTTAGGAGGAAACTAAAAATTGCACTGGTACAACTTAGTGTCCAAAAACAGCTCAGTTTTTCTGTCATCCAAAAATAAAAGTAATACCCAAAAGAATGTCAATGTAAATAGTATCCAAATGCTAAACATTTTCCGAATGTATAAAGCAACATGAAACAAAACCATATCCTAGAATTTATTAACTATTTTCACTCTTTATGACACACCAATAAATAGTCATTTGGACATGAAATCGCTAATAAAATGAAACAACATACAAATTGTAGCATTTTGCATTGGATAAATTGTAAAATTATTTCATAGCAGACGAGGAAGGTAAGAATGGTAGTGCACTTGAACTGACGTACCATTTAATAAACACTAACCAGCACATCAGTGTGGGCCCCAGTCTCTACATTTAGTGTATTTTTGGTTTGGGAAATAATATTTTGTGTTGTGCTGTTGTATTGCATTTAGTGCAAGCTGAACTCGCAGAGGAGATGGGAAAAGTAAAAATAATAAAAAAAAAAGAGATACAAAATTGGTATAAGGCAAAGTGAAGGTAGTGTTTGATCTACAGTAAGAAATATACTTGAACTTAGGTTTATGCTCTTCAGAAGTAAGTAATTACATTTTCAATTGGTCTGTTCCTGGTGTGTGTGTGTGCCAAGACAAAAAGCTTATGAAGATAGATAGACAAAACACACTGTTAGGAAACTCTTTTTTTCACCTGGATGTGTGTTGTTTGTGCCAGTCTTGACTTAGCTTTTACAGCTGCTCTAGACTGTAGAAGGTGAAAATATATTTTACAAAAGGAACAATATCTCACAACTTCCACACACTTTCTTTGCCTTTTCAAACATTGCAATAACTGATAAAGCTTATTGTCTGACTGTAAGGTAAGTTCTCATTTGGTTATGCACTAATATAATAAAACACATAAAACAAGCTGATACCCTCCATATTTAAAACAAACAGGACAAAATCAGAGCACAGCAGTTGTTCCTTTATGTCTTATACAACATCTGGTAAAACAAAAATACATCTGTATCTAACAAATACAAAGCCTCTGTGTGAGCACAGTCTTTCATTGTATCTGTTTCTTCTATAAACACACAAGCAGGTTCCATAGAGGCAATGATGGCAAGTCTTGGAATTCACTGAATTCAGCTTGATATCAGAAGTGGGATTTTTGGTCAAATCCCATTGGTCAGACAGCCACAGACGTGGTCCATTGTCCATGTGTGGTCCCCGACACCTACAAGCGTCACCCTCACTACCTGTGACCTGGGCTCCTGTGGGTAGCTGTGTCCCCAACTAAATCTTCCTCCACAACACTAACATAGCCTTCTTTCTCTACGCAGCCTGCAAGGACCTGCAGCACCAGCCGGAGCCGACGGTCCAAGGCCTGGAGGTGAGGCTGGATGAGGACGGGGGACAGTCGGTCACGCAGCAGAGACTCCTCCATCAGGGAGCTCAGCTGGTACTCCTCTTTGGCCAGCAGCTGGAGACGCAGGTATGTGGACTTCCTCACCCTGGAAACATAGGAGGAATGACAACTTAACAGGTTATTTCAAATGTAACTAATCATCCATCATCTATACTGCTTATCCATGCAGGGTCATGGGGCCCTGGAGCCGGGATACACTCTGGACAGCCCCAGGCCCAGGATTGAACCCCGCAACCTTCTTGCTGTGAGGCAACAGGGCTAACCACTGCACCCCTCAGATGTAATTAATAAGATAATTATGGTTTGTTGTATTCATTCTCTAAACAAGAGCTATGATATGTTAATACACATTTAACATTTTTCTGTAGGTCACACATTTGCCAAACAAAAGGGTTACTTATATTAATTTCACACTAATTCACTTTTAAGAGATTTTTTCTTGTGACTAACGTTGAAGTGCTAAAGCTCAGGTTTTATCCCCTGGGGGAAGGACTTTACTTCTATTTTATGGCCTCATGGGGAAGATAGAGGAGCTGACAATGGGAGACCAAATACTTTAAGATGGATGAATAAACATTTCATTCTGTCGGACAAAGAAAAAAAGTTATAAATTTGCTTCCAAAAGTCTGACCTGCAACACTGGCTGAGGGGCACCAGGATGGACAGCTCATCATGGGAGTGTTTTCCAAACCTACAAGGCCAAAGGATGAATCAGGAATTATCACAAGTCAGACACTGACTTTTAGACAGCTGCTCAGCCTGTTGTTTTGTTAATCCTGATAAAGATTCTTGGATGTAGTTCTTCATTTTTAATTAATGCTTAAATCACTGCAAGATGGCAGTGCAACTATTTTCATTACAGTGGATCAAACCCGATACTTTAAGAGCATATATCTTTACCCTCTTCCGTTGTCGAGGTGAATGATGAAAGTTTCGTTTCCAAACTTCTCAAAAGTTTCATAATGATGACGATCCATATTACCTGTACAAGGAGAGAGGATGAAGAAAATGATGAAGAAATTGGGTTCAGAGTAGTACATTAATTGGTTATTAAAAGAGATTTATTTATACATTGATAGGAAATGCACACCTTACACCTTAACTGTTTTCCTCTTACCCATTAAGAAGTCAAAGATGGTCATGTCCATGATGTCCAGCAGTCGGGTGCCATGGTCGTACGGGGGCGTCTGTTTCACCTCATCACAGTAATCTGGGTCAACCTCCCATCTGAGAGTATGTAGAAATATATTTTAAAATCAAATCAGTTCATAATTACTCAGAGAAATGTAGGTAATTGGTTGATTAGCAGAAACCAAAATGTGTCTGTGTTGACAGATTCACAAATGTGGTTCACTTGTGTCTCCTTACTCTGCTTTCTTGCGTTTGTGGTAGGAGCGCCTCCAGGGGTTTCTCCAGGTCTTGCGTTTGGCCAGGTTTAGGTCTGGCAGGAAAGCTGCCAGCGAGCCTTCGATCTGGTCAGGTTTCCCGCACAGAGCATGCTCAGTGGAGCAGTAGTAAGAGCATTCTCCATAGAAGCAGACATTATTGGCTGCAGTGAAAAAATCAAACATACAGGTTTAGAAATTAAATCAGAGAAGAGGAGCAAAACGTGGTTTTACAACTGTAAATGTGGCTGAATGTGAACAAGGAAACAATTCAACGCTAGAGGCTAGAAAATCAATGCTGACTGGGCAAACTTGTTACTTTGGCCATTCCTCTATTTATATGTTGTTGGCTTGAATTTGAATTTTACATTTTAACTCTGCAAATTGTTTAATTCAAGTATTGTAAAACCTCATGTTGATATACTTGATATACTACAAACTGAATGACTTCTTTTATCTTCATGTCGATTTAAAAACAATTGCTTTATTGCTAAGCAATGATGTCTCTGCTTATCCTATGTGAGAAATGACTATGGCTTTGTTTAGTACAAATTTATTTGACACACAATATGAGTTTGATTAGTTTGGTCTAACCTGTAGTTTGTCTTTTACGGAAATTAAGTTTGTTCACCCTAATGTTAATGTGTAAATGGTTAGTCAGTGCTTTTGTGAGTAACTTAACTTACAGTGCCACCCTCTGGTGACTTCTGGCTTTGGCATTATCTATGACCACACATGCCATATTCTCACTGTACACATGCGCATAACCCACATGAAGCTGTCGTGTCTTACAAGTGAGATATGTTTGTCCTGTGCTCTGTCTGAACCAGAACAAACCCAGCAGTTACAACACTGTGCTTAACTGCAGAGGTTGGCAGAGTCACTACCTGGTGAGATGAAGAAGGTCCTCCACAGCTTCTTATCGCGTGTCACATCTCTGATCTCCCTTGTCATATTGACTAAACGTCCTGCTACAGGGGGCACTCTTCGGAAGTCAAGGATCCTGAAGAGAGAAAGAAAAAAATCATATTATTTAACTTTTAAAAACACAGTCATCAGGCTGTTTGACGGAAAGGGATATTTTTTACACAATGGTTTGGATTGACAGACTTTTACAGTTAGTGTGCAGCAGTGTTGTTTGCCATGATGCCATAGTTACACAGATCAATTCCAAATTTGACTGTTTTAGACAATGTTTCCGTCCTTACTTTCCTCATCTGCAGTAATATAGTCTATACAGAGAAAGAGTAGACATCAGAATCTGTTTCCTCACAGTAGAATAATATTTAGTGATTTTCCATCTAACTTGTCAGTACAGAACTTGATCTGTGTGGTTTCAGTACACAAGCTGTATTAATAATTCATCTTCTTTACAGTGCTTTCTGTCTGCTTGTGTGGTTTGGCATCAGAAACAGCATTTACTGACATTGAACATCTGCCCGTGAGTCAAATACGGACGTTTTTAAGTGTCTATTTTGTCAACGCAACCTCTAAAATGAAGTGATCATGAACTGTTCTAACCCTCTGCTGATATTCAGGTGGTAGACAGCAGGTTAATTCTTCTCATCCCACTCTCAACTTCTTGTCCTCCTATTGTCCTCCTCTCGCTCCCTCTCTGTCTGCATCTGTCTCTCACTCATTCTTTTCTTACGCTCTTAGGTCAGAACATGATACCCCTTCAGCCCCTGTTTGGCCTGTCTCACTCTATGTTTTGTGTCCAAATGACCCTGAACCAGTGCGAGACTAATACTAAGCCTCCTGGGAGCAGGCAGACACACAGACAGACTGGCTGAGTGGAACAGAGTTGGCGAAACTTAAGCCTACAGAGGACAGCATTCAGGAGCTGCAAACTGCACCGTCACGTAGGGCCCTGGTGACAAAGGAGCACCTGTGCATGTGTGTGTGTGTGTGTGTGTGTGTGGGTGGGGGGTTTTTGCCTGTGAGAGCACACTCAAGTGTCTATGTGCACTCCACCTATTACACAGCTCTGGGTAATAAGGAGTTCACAACAGATGGCGAGATAGAAAAGAAAAATGATTAGTGGAAAGAAGTGACGTTACAGATCTGCAGAATATTTGAGTACATTTGATCCGAACTATCAAGAAATTAGAAATGAAATTAAAGAAACTTTTAGCCAAGCAAAACATCTTCCTCTGCATTCTTGAATCAGAGACCACGCAACTGGACTACAATTTATACACAGTTCTGCATGGTGCACGCAAACTAAAGACAAGCTGCTGTTTAGGGATGTCACCCTCCCCCTGCGCTCTGAAACTATCTCCTGGTGGTAATGGTGTGCCTGTGATTTCCTGTTTGGCTCCATTTTCCTGCCCACACAAAAGCCTGCCACAAACCTCATCAAACAGACAGCATGTGCGTGTGTTTGTGTGAGCGTGTGTGAACTAATTACTATGCCCTCAGAAGACCTTGCGACAACCTGTGGGCCATTTATCATCCTCTCCCACAATCCCCAACTATCATATTTGACTCTTCATAGTACTCCTCTATGTTGAAGTCTTTTTTTAAACTTGTCCTCAGAGTAAAAGGATCATGTTGAAATCAATATCCTCAGCAGCAAGTAGAAGAGATGTTCCCAGCTCTCTGTGTGTTATCTAATCCCTCATGAACTTAATCCTATTCAAATTTTCACAGCTTAAATCCATTATAACACACCTCCGCTTTATAATGGGGGTTAAAGTGTCGCTGTCTGCATGAATGAATGAGTGAATGTGTGACTTGTCATTCTTCTTGGAACAGACTGAAAAGGATGATTTGAAAACATATTCTTAGGAGGAAACAGATGAGTCACCAAGAAATCTCAATTGTTTTTTTTTTTATTTGGGGAACAAAACTCACCTGTCCAAGTGAAAAGCAGCAATCTCAGCGTTGTGTCTCTCAAAATCAGAGAAGTAGAAGAAGTCTGGAGGGGTTTCCTGTTCCCGTGTCTGCCTGAAAGACAGTGGTTACAAGGAAACATTAAACATAACATCAGCTGGAAAATCTTTTAGTCTAAGCCACCCATTTTTTAAATGTGATTTCTTTGTACTCATCTATTTTACATTTTTGTGTTTAGATAAGAGGGAAATATAATAATAATGAATAGTTGGACTTATTGGAAAGCCCTTACATTTCAATAATCATATTCTTCCTGAACTGAAATGTTCAAATTGGCAGCTGGAGGATAATGTGAATTCATAAAAAGTCCCAGAGCCCTTCCCTTGTATCATCTATCTCTCAAGTACTGACTCATCAGGATGGGGATGATGTTATAAACAATAGTGTAGCAAAAACATCAGAAGGACATTCAAAATCATATCTCTACACTGACGTTGATTTTTCATATCAGATGTGCTTTAATTTGAAGTGTGCGGTCTTTTGATTTGAGACATTTCTGCTTCTGTCTGTGCAGATCTCCTCAGCTTTCATCAAATTTTTGTTTCCTGCAGCGTGAAACTCATCTCAGCGTCCATTTCTAGGACACAAGCTGACGCATGAGACCAAAGCTTGTGTGGACAAGGCTGCTGAGGGGGAAGCTGGATGAGATTTTTGCCCACATCCTGCTGTTCCTCCCAGCAAACACACACACACACACACACACACACACACACACACACACACACACACACACACACACACACACACACACACACACACAAACAGATAGACATACTGACATCCAGAAGATGTGAATCCCTGCCAACCAAGCGATGGATCTGAGTCAGGGACTGCTATGGGCCTCTTTGTGTCTGTCTTTCTCTCTGTCTGTCTGTCTGCGCATTTGGTACAACATTATCTCTCCACATTCACGCACTTTTTTTCTCTTTTTCACACACACACATATGTAGACACACCTGAAAATAACCTGACCTGTAACTGCTCTGCTTGCACAAAGTCAGCTAAAAGTACAAATACTTACCCCCTCCCTCTCTGCCCTCTCTTATCTACCCCCTCCCTCCTCCACTCCAGGGTACTTTATCCACCACCACCCTCCATCTTTCTCCCTAATTTCTTGAAAAACCAAACTACTGACAAAAAAAAAAAAAAAAATCACCTCTGCTCTTATACGTGCCAGTGGAAACTGTCACTTAGCCCTAAACAAATTGCAGCCATTGTGATCCCTTCTTTTCCACCAAGGATGAGGAGGGCACTGTTTTTTTTTCAGGGTGCAAACTAGAGAATAAAAGACACTGTGTAGCTGAAGACGGAGTGGAGTTAAAGGTGACCTCAAGGCACCTGTAACTTACTTTGTTATCATTCAGTCATTATCAAAGCACCTTATCATGTACAGATAATCAGGGTTGCTGATAGGCTCACAAAAGGATGCACTGAGATGCAAAAACATTTTTGCCCTGAGTTGAACATAAAAGCAGCCTTTACTTTAATGAGTTACTCTCAATGAAAAGTTTGCAAGAAAGAAAAAGACAGACTTGAGCTCAATCTTGTTTCTCTCTCAACAAATATGTCTGATTGTATTTGTATCCAGGCTTTTTGACCATATATGATTTTTGTATTATGTGTTTCATTAAATTCACTTTCCACTGTTCAAAGTATGTGACGTAAACCTGACTGACAGGCATTATGGGCTTTGGTTACTATGGTCACAAAGATGTAGAATTTCCTGTCAGGGAGGAAGTTCATTACAACGAAGGCAATAGCAGGTTTGTGTTGTAAAAGGCTGTAACACACACACACACACACACACACACACACACACACACACACACACAGCGTGTGCGCACGCTCTAAAAAATTTCCCCTTATGGTTATGTACACACACCTCCTTTATCATTGAGTGTCCTTGATAATAAAAGCCCCTTTATGTGAAGAACTGTGTGATTAGGCTACGGCAAACATGCTGTTCGTAGTTCAGCAGAATCTGTGTGTGTGTGTGTGAGGTGATGAAACTGAACTGTGTGCCTATGTGGCCTCAGTTTGCGCTGACTTGGCAGTTTTAATGCTCTTTCATGAGCTTAGACCTGCACAGTGGAGTGTTATATTAGAGAAGGGGGGTGAACACCACAACAGCTGTGGCCAAAACTCTGCATACACACTCCTCTTTTTTTTCTGTCTCTCTCTCTCTCTCTCTCTCTCTCTCACACACACACACATACTCACAAATACACTGTCACAGAGCCAGACCGCAGAGAGGGGGCAGTAGAGACAAACTCAGTGAGAGAGAGAGAGAGACATCGCATTAACCACTTCTATGTCACCTTTGGGAGTGAAGCTGATGAGAGCAAGTCAGCAGCTCTCTTCACGCATGCATGCTGAATGAAGATGTAACTGCATGTAGTTTGTTTTTGTCAGCCAAGTGGCAAGGGCTATTTTAAAATGACAGGATTAATCAAGCATTATTCACCCTCTATCCAAGGAAAAGGGGTGGCAGAGCAGCAGGTAGAAAAACCATACAGTACCTACTCCCACTGACACAGCGCTGTAATGACATCTCTTACTGATCCAACATAAAAACTGATAGAGGGAGAGGGCGAGATCTGTCATCTATTGGTAATCCACTGCAGATTTTATAGCCCCCCACTGACAGGCTTCTTTGTCTCTGTCTGGCCCTTTGTCCTGTGTGTGTGCATGTTTGTGCGTGTGTGTGGGAGGTTGAGAAGGTGGAGCCTGCTTGGCTTTGAGGTCTGGGTATGTTCAACTGCAGCACTTGTTCAAGCACACAAACAAATGAAAGGATCTTTAGCTATCAGTTACTTTGCCATTAAAATATCGGACTTTCCCAGTCGTGATTACAACTTGGATGTTGGCATTTGAAAACTCAAATTTGACGATAACTCTGATTTGTCATGAATGCAGCATTAGCCTAGTTCTCTCATTTAGTCAGCTGTAATAGGCTACAGACCTGCAATCAGCCCTATCAACCATGTAAATGGATGCAACTAATGAGACAGTGAGTCACTCTAATGTGTCCTTTGTGCTCTTTAACTTGTTCAGAGCCATGACAAGTCATGTTTGAATCCTCTAAGCAATGTATGAAATTGTAGCAGAAAAAGTCTTTAGATTACCTGACAGGAATAAAAGAAAATAAAAGAAAATGCATGCAGGTAAATGTTCCTGGAAATCAGGATTTTCATTTGGGGAGAGATAAAAGGAGACTCAAGAATATTAGACACTGTTTTGGGTCATCTATTTTTCCCATCATCCACCTCCCTTCGTTGTTTTTATCGCCTCCACTTTTTTCCATCACACCACAACAAAGACAACAGATTGATATTTTACAAACAAATTTTACTTGTGTATACCCTATTCCCTCCCTCTTCACATTGATTACTACAGTATATGATTTATAAACAGCTATGTCTCTTCTGCTCTGAAATAGTCTGCTGAGACTTTTTTTGTGTAAGAGAGTTTGGGAGAAATGGAAGTAAATCGTGTTGATGTATTCAGGACACTTGTGGGTAAATGGCACCTTGTAGAGTACTCACAACACCTCTCAGGGTGACATACAGGTGGAAGGATGAAGGACCGGATAAAAGATCGAGAGATAAAACCTCTTCAGCCTGGTGATTTGTGTCAAAGGGTGCTTGTCAGTCAGCAGCACTACACATACAAGTATCACAGAACACAGGCAAAGACTGTCAAGGTTGCTCTGTGCGTGCGTGCTTGTGTTTACATCCGAAAACAGTCACATACTGTGCTTGTGCATATATATCTATATATAGATAGATATATTTTGTGTATTCCTGACTCTGCGTCTGCTCATTTCTCTTTATTTTCATGCAGCTTTTTTTTGCTTCCTCCAGCATCAGTATCACTGAGGGATCTAAGCACTGGCCCAGGGCCCAAAGGTAGCTGTCTAGATTGAATTTCAAATCAATGTTACACAAGTTATGTTCAGGTCTCAGCTATTTTCAACACTCAGGGTGAGACACTGCCGGGAGGAAACGGCAAGTTATCTGCATGTGTGTGGGAAGCTGCATGGGCGATATTATTATGAGAATACTGGTAAAAAGACTTGACTTGAAGAAGTCCGTGCTTCAATTTCAAAGGTATCAGAAACTGAGGTGGGAGAGAGTGTGGAATTAAAAAGACTGAGCAAGATTATTGGTGGTCAGCTTTCTGCTGCATGGAGTATTTAGTACATTCAAGTTTAGAGGTGCAGATATCTATTGAGTGTTCTTTTATCATGGGTGCCCTGGGGAGTCATGTTGTTTCATTAATGATCTGCATTAAAGACTTTAGTCATTAAAAGTGCAACACATGATGCTACATGTTTTCTTCCTCAATGAAGTTAATTCATCACACATTAAACCTTGAAATGGTGGGAATTTGTCCTTCACAGACAAGAAATTGTTAATTATAACCTGTACAGGATTGGAGAAGAAGTTTTCATTTAAAGCTCCCCATTGTAAACTTCATTTATACACACACAAACACACACACACACACACATATATATATAATTGTGTTTAGTTTGTTCATTAAGTCTTACAAACATGTTCAATGTTTCCCACAACATAATAACTTTTAATGTCTTTTTAAACTTTATAGACCTGTGTTGGACACCAGCTAAGTTTGCAATTTGCTTTTCTCTTCTTTTATTGGTGTACTGTCCCCTTTTATTGCAACTGACTGCAAATATGCACAACCATCCTCTGCAGTCTTTGAGAAATGTGGATGGTGTCAGCCACTAGTAGATTTAGAAAAAAGATAATACAGGGACCCTGCTGATGAAAACATTGCTCCACAGCACTGCTAGTTGTAAAAAAAAAAATAAAAGAACAAAAACTTACTAAGATATTTATGTTTAATTACAGTTACATTGTGTCCTTTCACCTTAGCACACTGCAAACCCAAAACAATTTGGTGTCCAAATTACTGTGGCTTTAGACCTAATATAAAAGTACACGTAAATTAAGTTTATATAATCTATATGTATACTTTAAGTGACGAACATTGTAGTTAGATTATGTTGTAAAGTTAATGAATAACAGATAAAATAAGAAGGTGTCATAGGTTAATACAACTAACCTGACTCTTAGTCATACAGTTTTCTTTCCTCTATCTATCTACCAATTATCTCATTCAGTTTATCTCATGTATTCCTCCAGTTCCGTCACTCTTTCTTGGCTGTCTGACCTTCTGTTCAAAATAAAAGCTGCAGGCAGAAACTGAGGCCTTGAATTTGGAGTCTAAATGTACGGCTTTGAAGGAAGCTCCATAGCTTTGGGCTAGGTCACTATCTGTGACCACCAGAGCTTTCTGGCAGCCCTTGAGATAGATGACAAAAACCCTCAGAACCAGTAAATTGTGTGTGTGTGAGTGTGTGTGTGTGTGTGCGTGTGCATGTGTGTAAGGTTGAGTCATGATTGAGAGTCAGAGCGAGAGAATGTGCCAATCCAACTGTCTCATCTGGCCAGATGGCTTGGAGTCCCTGTCTGTATATGTCAGGGATCAGGCCAGGGCTTATGGGTCTGCAAAGCCCTGCTGCTGTCTAACTACCCTCTGTGTGTGGTTTAACAAGACAGAATACAGACTACTGGAAATAAAACACACTAAATACTACACTGACTGCTAAAAAGACCAGGGATCAGTGAATAAGTGTGTTCAACTTCAATATAAAAATATATGAATTAAAAAATATATATATGTGTGTGTGTGTATATGCATATATATATATGAATAATAATACCATCAAAAGTTGATAGGCAGTGATTGAAAACATTTTAATGCTGTGAGACACATGAAGTTCATTAACAATACAGTATTACATAAACAGCCACTCTGACACTCTGCACACTGCAGATTGGTCCACGACGTATCAGGTCTGTCTCAGACAAGCAAAGAGTGGATGTTAAATGTCAACTTTAATATCATTGTGTAAACTTAGCATCATGTAGTCTGCTCTAGGAGGCTATGTCTACATATCTGCAGTGAGGTGCAGGTGGAAAACAGGTGGAAAAAGTCAGTGTGAAGTCCATTTGACTGATAGTTGTCTGTTTTAGACCTGAGCTTGTGTTCAACAATGTTGCCAAGATTTTCAGAAAATGCCTAATGCCTGGTCAATGTGCAGGATTATAAATAATTCCCCATGTTGCAGCTATTCAGGCCAGATCTCAGCTTCTTCTTCCCAGTATGTACTCTGCTTCCCATTACTCTTAGAGCTATTTCTGAAATTGCAGTGATTTTTTTTTTTGGCCTTAATTGACTGGCTTGACATATTCAGCTGTGTTCCCCTGAGCTTAATGCTCCATAGAGCACAGTGTTTAAAGACCTGAAATCACTGTGAAGACCTGATGCAAAGCTGCAGAATTATATTGGGGCTTTTGGGATCCCTTCCCTACAATCATCTTAACGTGCTCCCCCGAGTTGTGAGAGCACTTGGAGTATGTATGAAAAAAGCTGGAAAATCTTATTAGTATCACTGTGTATTTTTCATTTCACAAAGCCACATTTTGGTGGATGCATCAGCGCTTTTCCACGTCAAAATAAGTGTTGTGCTTGTTACTTGTAAGCACATTCACTGGTGGTTTTCAGTAAGAAGTGCTACTAAAAAGCAGCTTTCCAATATCAATGGACTAAATGTGTGATGACTCAAGCGCTTTTCAATTGCTTTTCATTCACTCAGAATAATCAGAAAACGGGCATCATTGTTTGTCACATTACAACAGCTTAACATCAAAGGAACTTTTATTTTAATCAGCTAATTATAGCTTTTTTTTTTTTAACATCTTTTTTTTTAAAATTTTCATTTTGCACCATGAATATTGAAGATTTTTTACAGGTATTTTCAGTTAGTTAGATATTCTTGGTGTCTGGGGAATTAAATGTATTCAAAGACATGCAATTTTCTCCTGCCATCTTTGTCATATTGGATATATAATTTATGTGAATGCATTTCCCTCAGGCTATTGGACTGCTGTTGGAAGCAATTATTTTTTTTTGTAAAACAAACAAACTCCTTTGGGGTTTCCTTGCAGCCTTATGTTTTTTTTTTTACTCTTAAAAATTCAGGAATGAGTTAATTCAATAGACGATGCATTAAATGACTGCTTGGAAACAGCTGGAGCTCAAGAGGCTGACGATCACAAAAATCCAACAAAAATGTGTGTGCAACCCAGTACCAAAGAAACATCAACGTCAACTGGCAGCTTGCCCTGTTAATATCTAAATGGAGGAATCCCTAACCATTTTCTTGACAGCCCCTCATCCAAACAATTCAAACTTGGCAGATGTGTTGCTGAGAGAAGAAAGTTCAGTGTTGATTGTGAGGTGTTTTTTTTTTTTTTTGTGATGTGCAGGTCTCAAAAAAGCTACAAAAATCACTTTCCTACATGTTACTTGACTTGAAGATCAAAGACGGGGGGAGTACACGACGAAGACAGAGCAGCAACCTGGACAAATTTACAACGCACACACGTTTTTGAGTTTTAAGAAAGGCAGAACTTCACTGTGATGGCCACTTTTTCGCCATCACCAGACACTATCAGAGCAGGACTCCAGCTGTGAGAAATAAGCCTGACACTTACCCTGCAGAGTGCATGGCCCAGGACCTAAGGTAGAGCAGTGGTGAGAGTGAAGATGTTGGAATGATGCTTTGAAGAAAACTACAAACTGGATTAGAGCAGGCCAAGCAAACTGTGCAGTGCAATTTGCAAAAAACAAAAAGAAAAAAAGCATGAGTTCGGGCAAGATCCTGGACAGCAATGACTGTATAACATCAGCAATTGGAGAGGTCAGTTGCCAATATCACACATTTGCAAAAATGTTTCTGAGAACGACTGGCAGAGACCGGTCCAGCTCGGTGTGATGAACTGACATGTCTAAATCACATTCATCATCAGCTCAACATTCATGGGTAATGTGTGTACCTGCCTTAAGGCACCGTCCAAGCAACTTTAATGGGGTTCAAGTCTGGTTGCACTTTCACATGCAGTTTCACATTTCTCTCACCTCATTTCCTGTCATCTCTCTACTATTGACTCTCCAATAAAAAGCATAACATTTCAAGTTAGGCTGCAAATTTCCTGATTTTTCAGATTTACAAACAATGCAAGCAAATATTACGACATGACATTAATTGGAAAATGTACAGATATTGATAGTACACTACGAATAGATTCAAAGGAATTCTGACATGAGGTGAAAAAGAACATATGCTCAGAATAGCATGATTAAAAACTGTGTGGGTTTTGATTGTGCAGTGTGTTTTTACAGTAGTTTCATATACTGGAATAATGCAGCTGTTTTCATGTATGCACTGTATGTTGTGTGTGTGTTCACTCAGGGGATTATATTTTCTTATGTACATGAAGGATAGGATAGGTCTTTATGCTTGTGGTTACCCTTCTTTTTGTCTCTCTCCCACACCATCACCCACAACAAACAAAATCTTCAGCTTATCCTCAACAATCAAGAGCGTTCCAGCAACACAGAGCCACACTTCGTCATATTTACATATCCATCCACAGAGGATTAACCGCTCTCAATAGCACAAGTCTGAGGCAATCCTTCACAGGGTGAGCGATTCATGACAGGCTTTGCACAGAATATGAACTATGAATTATGCAGAACATACACAGACATCAAGGGTATTCTTGGGTCAACAGTGATTAGATGTCAAAATGCAATCTTGAGGAAGTTTAGAAGAATAGGCCTCTCTTTCTTGCAGCTTTTCTCAGTGCATTTTTCTACATAAACACCAAAGTTGGCTCTGGAGCAGTAGTTTTTAATAACAACCACCTGCCCCAATCAAGTCTCCAGGACTTGTACAATGAAACCAAATTGTCAATCCATGCTAAGCAATCCACCTCATCCACATATGAGGGATGGAAAAGATTCTCAGGGAATGTCAGAGTGATGTGGATCATTGTTTTCCTGAACATTATCACAAGTAACACACCCAACCGCCTGAAATATTGTAAAAAGAGCATTCTTTGTGTAGAAGAAGAAGCTAATACACATGAATAAGGGAGCACAGTCCCTCCATGATATTATTCCAGCAGGAGATTCCTTTAGAAAGCCTCGACCAGTTGTCTCTATCCCTCACAGCTCCAAGTTGTGAAAGAAGGCAGGAGACAAGGACGGGGAGGGACTAAAACTTCAAAGAACTAAAAGCCAGATTCAAACTAAATAATGTGGAAAAAAGTAAAAAGATGGCATCCACCTTGACATTTTGGTCTTAGAGAGGCAACCCAATTTTAAAAAAAAGTCTGCAAAGGCCGACATTACTTCCATAATGAAAACAAACTGGATAGTGCTCAGCCTATTGGGATCAATGGGGATTTTAGAAGCTTTCCTTGTATGTCTCTGTGTGTGTGTGAGTTTTTGTTTCTGCCTACACACAAAATCAATGGGCATTACCATGAGTCTTCATCTAAAAGGGGCTGAGTAACAAGCCCTGGTATGCAGCATGACATGTAAGCTGAAACTGATGAGAGGAGGGGAAAAGAATCCTGGTCTGAGAGTGTCAGTAAACTGTAGAAACTGCAGGGTTAGCAAAAAGTAGTCTCTCCACTCAGACTGAGGAGGATTTTGGAAAAGATGCAGAAGTACTGTGTAATGGGTAAACTGGGTATCTTCTCACAGTCTGAATTCCCTTATTCCCTCTAATTGTTCTTTTGCTTTTGACTGTGATCTGAAACATGATGGGTAAATAAAAGGGTGGCTGCTGCCATGTCTTAAGCATAAACACACACAATTTAGTTGGAAAGTTCTTCAAAGCTGGAGCAATGCTATGTTTTAGGATTGTTGCATGTTTTCTCTTGTCATAAAATAAATTTGGAGTTATAAAATACCATGAGAAACGTCTGAGCAGGGTGGAAATACACTCATTCTCTCCTCTTGGGATAAAATTCAAAGCAGATTCCTAGAGTAGAAAATTGGATGACTGGGCCAGAAAGAGACTGAAACACCTGCCAAAACCATGTAAATCATGCCTTTTTAAATGCACAATCTTTACAGGCTCTGCAGGTTTGTCCTCCACACTTGCCTGCCGTGCAGACCAGTAAGAATTTAATTTAATTTGATTATCGCTAAGTAGTTGCTGGACAACAAACACCAATTAGAGCAAATTATGTAAAATCCTGGGAAGCATTCATTTTCCAGCAACACATGCGTGTAAACACACACTCTCAGCTAGGCCATGGAGTGTGTGTATGGTTTGAGCCAAGAGAAGTTAATTGGATTGTGAATAAGCACTTTGGATGTCCATTATCTTTGCCCATCTGTGGTGGTGAATATCTTGAGGTGTCTCATCCAAAACAATCCTATTATCTTGACCCAAAGATGAGAAAGGCACACAAATTCTCTCTTATACCGCAAAAGTATTTGAAAATCTAATTCAGGATTATCTTACTACTTAATTATCTGAAGTATGATATCAATCAGTTTCAGTCTTTCAATCAAATCATTCCACAACCACTGCTTTTCTGGTTCATCACCAATTTCTTTTACATACAAACTAAGTGGTTGGTCTGTCACATCACGTTTTACTATGTCACTATTATGTCACTACTATGTGATTTTACTAGGTCAATTCCTATGTGTTGTTATGCAAGGAAACAAATCTGACACATTAGCACAGAGGTGTGCCTCAAAGCTCAAATCCTGAAGCTTTTTTCCTCATTTTTATCAATGACCTCCCTTCGATTTATTATGAATGCTTTGTTCAGCTTTATGCAGATGATATGGGAATATACACATCCAAAACTAATTTAATACAGTGAATTAGATCTGCAATCTGATTTTAATATTGTTCAACACTCGCTTGCAGCTCATAAATTACAACTTAATGAAACTAAATCTCACATTATGAGTTTTGGAACTCATAAATCTAAATCTAAAGTTTATTCATGTGTAAGTCTATAAAATATGATGCACATTTGTTATGTGCTGACCTTTCATAACCCATCATTTCATAAAGTATGAAGCTCTTAATTTACCATCTCCCATTATTAGAAGACATTGGTTGAAGTTAATTTTCAAATTAGCCTCACTATTTAAAACAGTTACCTTTCTTCACAAATTATCAGTTGAAACACTTGATACAGTTTTCTTCCTGTTCCTGTCGTCTAAAAGTCAATAGTTAAGAAAGTCTGTTTAAAGCTCCCTGTAATTGGAATAAGCCATCTGTAAATATTCAGTTCATGTCATACTTTTCAAAAACGTCCTGATTGCTATATGTATATGATTGGTTGCACATGTTTATAATAAGACCTCTATAAATATGTTTTACAACTTACTACTTAATGCTATAACTGACTGACGGTAATCCATAAAGAATTAATTTTTATGATCTGCATGGATGATTTCCTGATTTTGAATGTCTTATTATTTGATCTCCATGTGTATTTGAATTGCTCTGTGTATGAATAGTACTATTTATATAGAAATGAACTTGTTGTTATATTGTATTATTGTCATAGAAGATCCCATTGATATGGTACATTTCAAGGGGTTATTCCTAATAATGACCCCTTGAAATGTACACAATGACACACACTGTATATATAAGCACTGCCCATTGTGGATGTACCTGTCACTTTAAGGCGCTGTGACTAAGAACCAACCAGCCATGTAAGGCCACAAATACATCTTCATCACTTTCCCCGTCTTTCTTTTCCTTCCTCCTCCTCCCTTTGATTTCCTTTTCCTGAAGGACACTTGGGCTGCTGGCCAGTCCTTCCCTTCCCCATCTGTGTTTACTTAAACTGAATGTGGATACACCACGACAGCAGATAGAGACTTTGAGACGCACACACAGACACACACAGACACACACACACACAGAGAGAGACACACAGACACACACCAACAGCAGCAGCAGCAGATTCACATAGGAACATGGCAGCCATTTATTTTTGACAGTCTCTGAAGACTTTAATCCATAACAAGCCAGAACGGCTTGAAAGGCTTGGTACCATTTTCCCTTAATTAGTTCAGTGTGAGGCTTGTTAAAATACCATACTCATACAGCATGTGACTGACGATAGAATAGTGTTTGACTTACTAACACAATTTTTTTTAAAACTCCTTAATGAATGTGTTCATTAATTACCTGAGAAGCTTTGGGGGTAGTTGCAACAACCTGTTGTGATAAAAGGTACAAGCTCCTGCAGTACATTGCTAAACTCAGCTTGGACAGGGAACAGCTCAATTTTAGCAGGCTGTCAGTTATTTTTAGTTATTTTCTTCACCACCCCAAAATGGATTGCACATCACTGAGTGAAACCTAACTACATAAAACAAAAAAACTTTGATTCCTCGACCAAAGAAAGCAATCAAAAGAGTCTTTCCAGAAAGCTATTTTGCGGGCGAGGCCCCTAAATTGAGGCATGGGTGTTTGTGCGTTGTTTCTCCCATAGCTGAACTTTTCTATTCAAACCTGTCAACAGTCTTGTTGTGCTCGATGGTTTGTGGTCAGATTCCGTTTCCTAAATAGAAACCATCTATCAGAGGCTAAGTGGTGGCTGAGAGATGTCATTGTGGTCATGAGTGGGTGACGGCGGTAAAGGAGGAAGTGGTGAAACCACTGGAAAAACAGTCCAAGGGTTACATTTATCCTTGTGTAAGAGCTAAGTGGGATGGAACGGGTCCTGTGCACTTGAGGATAAATAGAGTTAATTTGTGTATATAGTGAATAAGGGGGTGTGTTCAGATGTCTTCACACTGGAACTAATAATACATTTCAAATTGCCAAATTTCTGTACAGTAGAAGATTATCGTAAAAATACAGTATATTACAGCACATTTCCAAGAACAGCAAGATATGCTCACAATGAGAAAAAAACAAATCACTATAGTGACTCAAATGTAAAAAGGCCAGAATCTATTTTCAGAATTTCTCAGCACTATTATTGGTCATAAAGCATATCATGAGGCAGTGTCCATACATCATGTGACAGCTGCATTTTGTAGTGTGACCTTTAATGTCACCACAGACCTTGTCTCAATGCATCATCTTGTAATGACTATGTGTTGTTGGTTTACTGCTCCTCCTTGTGTATACACTGTTTTAGAGGGGCACAAAAGCATCTTACAATATAATGTAAATTAATACCTCAAACCATATAAAAAACCTTAGACATTACCATATGGTTGAGTAAAGACCACTGTGACACTAAGTAATTTTTTGCATGGCTTTCACACTGGATAGCATTAGAACTAGGTGGCATTAATTTTTTTAGCCACACTAGCATCATGGCTCTTGGGATGCAATGCTGGTTGTTCAGTCCACCACTGCACTGCCAGCACAGAGACTCCTCTGTTAGCGTCACTGCTGCTCAGAGCTGCAAAAAGGAGAGTGCAAAGGAGGAGAGGGTTGACCCTGGCAAGCACTGAGATCAGATTCCTGCCTCCTCTGGCCCGGTGATACCAGACCTGGCCATGGCAGCCCCTCCCACATCCTGCCCTGACAATGGGCAAAGCCAAAGAGAAACCTCCTCTGGTTTAATTGGTAGACAATGATTGCATTCTCCTCCCCTTATCCTGGCCTCTGTGAGGGGGGCAGGGGAGTCGCACATAACCTAATTGCCACCTTGCATGGGACAGGCTTAGACAAGCATGGGCCTGGTCCACAATGGACGTATTAACCTCTGTGCATGCTATCACAAAAAGCCCAAGTTACAGAGCCACAATGCTCTCTCTCTTCCTCTCTGTTGGAGAACTGTTGTTTCATTCATTCAGCCTGGAGAGAGGTTCAGGTGATCTGTGATAGATCTACCTGGGAAAGGTCGTTATCTAATGACTGAGCTGTAAGGGGTGTTGCAGTGCGTGTGGTCCCATTGTTAAGGGGCAACAGTTGATTTAGTGACAAAGTACTATGAGATGTATGTAGTCATTGTCATTTTCAGAAAAGAGGAAGAGGTATCATCTTGTTTTGTCTAATCTCTTTTGAAAGAGACTAAAATTAAAAATGTTGGGCCATTTTCAAGATATTATGTCACACCTTAAGCTGTTGTCTAACTTGTCTGGATAAATTGTTAAAATGCAAGGTCTTAATCACAGATAGTGGATTTACTAAAACACTTGGCAGACAACCAGCCTTTGAAAATTCCCCTAAATTAAATGCAGTGTTACTGAGTGCTTGTTGAAGATAACCAACCTCAGATATTTGTTGTAATTTCAGCAAATATTGTTGCAGAATCCATACAATATATCCCTCAGCATAAGGCAATGTCTAGCCTGTTCTCCGAACCTCATAAAAAGAAATGCTCATTTGGGATGTCTAGAATACACCTCCTGGAGCGAAACAAATTTTCTGCATTCCAGACAAATGCCACAGTGACATTCCTAGAGGGAAGCTTAGGAATTCCCCCATCCACTATTTTTGACTATAATGATATGATAGGATGGCTGAACAACATAACCACTTAAAGCAGTCACAAAGACAGGGTCAAGGAACCACAGCAAGCATGCACAATTGCAAAAATATGATTCACTTCGATGTGGTGCAACACAGGGGAGCATGAACATAAATGCACAAAAAACCCACAATATATACTACATTTGAAATATCATGGCCAAACTGACTTCAAGAGTAAACAGACATTTTGACCTGTCTATCAAATCGTCATCCTTTCAGTCTACTGTTTCTACGGATGACTGAAGGAAACCACATCATTTGGCAAATATATTCATTTGCTTTCTTGCAGATAGTTGGATGAGAACGTTTCTCACGCCTGTACAGTAAAGTTAAAGCCAGCAGCCTGTTAGCTTAGCTTAGCACAAAGACTGAAAACAGAGAGTGAATTATAGTGGCTGTGTCCAAAGGCAACACAATCTGTCTACTAGTCCTTTCTGAGCTCTCTGATGAATTCTTTGTGGTTTAACCTAAAGACTGAAGTGTAAAAACGTGTTTTACAAAAAACTGTCAATTTCTTGGGCTACAACAGTGAGTCACTGCATGTTGCCTGACAACTGCAATGTGATATAAAGAAAAAGTTAAAGAAAAATAATGCCTTGAACTCTTCTGTATAAAGTCAACAAAATAAAGTGACATGGATTTGATGAAGATCCTGAGGTATGAATTAGGTTGCCAATGACTGTATGCTCATTAACTATAACCAAGAACTACACACACACGTGCACGCGCACACAGACGCACGCACGCACGCACACACACACACACACACACACACATGCAAATCATGCATAGCCTAATCTCCAGCAACTTAGTTGGCCTGTAATCACATTACGATTAGGGTACTCACAGCTCTGCCACATTATACACTGTGAGTACATTGTTAGACAGAGAGCAAGAGAGAGAAAATGGAGAAAATCTAAAAATACAGATCAGAGAGGCTCTGAACGGAGGCGAGGGACAAGCCGAGGATTAGTACTGCCTCAGCAAATCAAACAAACAAGTCCATAAAGGAGCATGGGCAGGAGGTGGAGACAGGGAGAGGGATGGACAGGGAGAGAGAGGAAGAGACGGATGGTGACGAAAAACATCACTTCCTCAAGAACTGACCTTGTAAAACATTTATGAGAAAAGTCTTTATGTGGCGAGCATGTGTGGAGAGGGTGTATGGGGAGTGTAATGCTCAGGAGTCTAAAATAAGACATTCATCTGTGTTTCTGTGTCTTTGTGACACAGTGAGTGTATCTGTCAAAAAAAAATTATTTGAGATTTAAGATGGCATAGAGACATGTTCAGTGGCAGACACGACACTGTTGACCTCTCCAAACGAGAATAGACACTGAACTGAGATGTAGACAAACCAGACAAGAGAGAAAAGATGTAACATCTTTCTCAGCATGTCTAACAAATGGAAAAGAAATGAGTCTGTCGTGATTGTGACAGATGTGAATGATACAAGATGACTGATTGCAGAACACCCAAATGTGTGGTTGTACCAAAACACACACTGTAATGACGAGACATAATTAGATAATAGGCAGAACACACATAAATGATTGACACTTTAATTAAAATACTGCAGACTTTAATTCTGCAGTTGACTTCATTAAGACTTTGCCAAGCTAGGTCTATTACTCAACTCAAATAGTGTATGTGTGTGTATGTGTGTGTATACTCTGATGACTAGGCAGATGTGACAAACCACTGACTGCAACTGGTTACATGAGTGTTAAAGGACCACAGCAGCGCACTAATTGACTGGCTCATTTCACAGGCTACAGAGGTCAAGGCATCACAGCGTCCACACTCTGACTTCACTGGACACACATACACACACATTAAATTTCAAATACATGCCAACACCCCACATCATTTGCTAAGCAACATCACAGTATGAAGTTGTGACAGAGGATTTCATTAAGTGAGTATGTTTGAATTGATGCCTGGTATAAATAAAAGAAAAATGAGGGCAAAAAAAGTAGAAAGTAGAATTTACATACATTGAACAAAGCTGTGCTGAGACTGTTGACATTATCAGTCTGGAGCTATAAAACACAAAAATCCTTTATCAACTATGAAGAGATGGGTCAGGGGAGGATGGAGGAAGAGCATCGGTTGGGGTGGAGGGCTGTGTAAGATGAGCAATCCTCAGTCACATTAGAGCAGCTTAAAAACCAAATTAATCTTAAAGACCTGCGGAGGGATTCAGTAGTGCCCAGGGCCTAGAGAAGAGCCGCTGGGTCTGGCCCTCTGCGGCTGCCTGGCTGCAAGTACAAAGCTGTATGAGAAACAGATGTTGCGAACGCCTGACACCAGAACACTCTCACTGTGTGTGTGTTTGTGTGCGTGTGTGTGTGTGTGTGTGTGTGCGTGTGTGTGAGAGAGAGAGAGAGAGAGAGAGACAGAGACAATAAAATGTGGAAGAGAGATGGGGAAAAACACAGCAGATAATGTTTGACAGCAGATGTTTTCTTTGCCCCGTGTGTTTGTCTGTGTCTGATACAACACAGATCAAATAATGTAAATAAATCAGAAAAGAATGAATTACAGCTACTATTTCTGCAACAACTTGCTGTTAATTAATGAAAATATTACAATTAAGATAGTGTTAATATAAATGATCTCATACCCAACCATAATCCAATGAGAATGTGGGCATGGGACAAACCCCAAAACCCCAGAATTCAAGTTAAATGACAATATTTTGTCGTTTAGTGCCAACATTTTCTAACACTGGAAAGTTGCAGTGAAGGTTTAGGGAAGGTTTTGGTTATAACAAATGCACTTTGGATAATGTAAGGCTAGGACCAGGCAAAACATTAGGTTAAAAAGGCACAATTATTCCTGCATTGACGTTGAACTTATTATTACTAGTTATTATCCTGTCAATCAAAATCCTCTAATTTGGATGTGATTCCTAAGAAATCTTGGCTGCTGATACCAAAAATTAACAATATTAGAGATTCAGCTTTAATTGATCATGTCTGATATGAAAAAATGCAAGATTTAGATTTAAAGATGTGTGACTTAGACATAACTGTGGCTCTCACCGCTTGCTTTTGAAAAAATGTATTTCAAACGCAAGTCCTACACTGCTACACACAGCCAACAGTGTAAATCAAAAATAATGAGGTTCAATACTTTTACTTTGTACCCTGCACAAACTATGCACAAATTCAGAATATAAATTCTTGAAATAAATAATTTGTTTCACAATATTACCAAGAAAAAGTAATGACTCACCCCAATGTGGATGTCAACACACTAAAACTGTTGGGAAATGTTGTACAAGTCTCTTAAGTAACTGTTAACAGTTTGTCTGTCTACATCTATCAGTTATAGTGCAAACGGATTTACTTTCTAACTGCTTCATACGTCTGACTTTGTGCTGCTTTTGCTCTATGTATACTTTCATCTTTGTTGTTTTTCTCTCCAAATATAGAAATATGGAAATATGGAAAAGCAATGATAAAAACACTGACATACGTTCACTGAAGTGAGAGCACACAACATGGATCGAAAACCACTTGCCAGACATTTGACAGAACAAACACACACAGTTCACTTTAAATTTATAGGCTCTGACCACATCTGCGCCCCACAGACTGTCATTGATTTCAAAAGCCAGGTCAGACAAATTGCTTGGCATCCTGAGCTGCTGCTCCGTTCCCTGCCCGCTTATTGGTCCAGTGCGCTTGTGTGTCATGAGTGGGCTCAATGAGACAACTGTGAGGCTGCTCTGATGCCAGGACAGCATAGCGGGGGGTGGAGTTGGGGGGGAAGAGGAAAACCTGAGGAGTCTCTCCGTGCCAAAGCACCGTTCAACCAGAAAAGGCTGATTAAGCCAGAAAGTCATGCAGCCAAAGTTTACATAACCTATCAGCAAGTGAGAAGATAAATGTGGCAACTCAGCTGAAGCTTTTTATAATATCCAAAGATTGAGGTCAGGAGAAAAACTTCATCCTGGACGATAGGACAAGGAGGTTAATGTGAAAAGATTTGACGTTTCATCGCACTTAAAGTCTCTTCATGTGCTTCAAGGCTTTTTGACTTGTCATGGTAAAAATCATTAGGGCAGTGTTAAATGGTGAATGGCTGGGAGTGAATGAGCTAGTTTTCTACTGTGTGTGCAGGCAGAGTGTGGACTCACAGTCATCACCTTCTGTGTAATATACCCACAGCTCTAAGTGAGTAGCTATAGCTGCAGCTTGGCTCGCTGCTCGTGGATTTTCCAGTACCAGCCCAGGGTGGTGGAGGGTGCACGAACTCCATAACCCCCACAGCGTCCTTCTCTTTGCAGCTTGTGTGTACGTGTGTGTGTGCGTGTGTGTGTGTGAGTATGAGTGGGTGTATGAGTGCTGCAGCTGTGCGAACAGCTGTCTATAGTAACTTGCTTACACACACTCAAAAATGAGCTCACAGCTTTTCAAAAGTGTGTCCAACTTATGAGAACCAGCGGCGTTCTTATGGCCCTCGTGGGATCTCTTTAGTGAAACCCTGTTCCACAAGTGACTTCCAGAGAAGAAGAAAAACTTTCAATTCTACAATCTGAACACTTCCCTTCCCACCCTTCCAGGCCTAAAATAGTGATAACGATGTCAGTGTGTGTGTGTGTGTGTGAATTCATGATGATGAATTCAGGAGAGACTTTTGTGTGTGTTTGTGCAGAGCAAGCCTTGCATGCATATATTTACATGCATATGTCTGTGGGCTTATGGATGCATGTGTGTGTAATCATGGTGTATTTATCCATGAAATGAGACACGCAGGTTTTTAACAATGGGACTTGTTAGGATTGTGGTGGATCTTCTGAAGCTTGATGAGATTTGGCTTTTCTACATAATGTCAGGCCATTATCCTTCTCTCCTGTTTGGATTTCTTTGGGTTTTTATCTATGATCATTGCTGCTTTTGTGGACAGGGATAACTCAATCTGTGGACCAGCTTTTCCTGTCATTTGGTCCACAGATGCTTGTTATCACAGATCATAAGTTTACACGCTTGTGATTCAGACATATGGACCTAAAATCTCTGTGGCTGAGATTAAAGATTAAATGACAATTCTTGTATAGAGGAAATAAAAAGTAGGTGAATTCTCCAGCATCACCCATAAAAAAAACACGCGATCAAACACACTATCTGAACTGCTCTGTTTCCTGCTGCATTTAACATGAATGCATGTAAATGAATAATAAAATAATCAATCTTGTCAGACAAATAACCATAGCAGGGAGATTCCATCTCCAGAGGACATTTGATGCTTTCAGTCTCAATTGAATTCCCCACCGACATGCAGGATCCATGAGGAATGTCAGTCATAACCCAAATGGGGCACACTCGATATGATGATGACTCCAATGGACTTGTGGTTATGAAACAGCCTGTGGCTGATAAAAATGAAGCAGCCTCTTGAGTGTTGTAGCTAAGAGGCTCCACAGCCAATCACACTGGCTTTACTAACGCTAAGAGCCCAAGCTTGTCAAAAATGATCGGGTTCATGCAAATGAGGATGTATTCTGATTCCCCACGGTGCTAAAGGATGGGCATGTGCGCCCTATATATATGTTCCATCATTTGTGTTTACATATAATGAACCCAGTGCATTGATATAACAGCTCTCGGCAGGACTGGGGCATGTAGACAACCAACACGGACGATCAAAGTCATTTTTGCTATTTTTGCAACGCAGAAAGCATTTTAAACTGCGAGACTATCTGCTAAATCAAAGCGAGGGGGCTGGAAACAGGCTTGTCAAACAGCGCGTGATGTAGAAATTAATTCTTTCTTTGCATATCTGAGGCTTACTCCCTCCCTCAATCCCTCAACCATCCATCTGACAAATCCAATTAGCATGACATGAACATTATGGTTCTGTATACACACAACAACCAGCATCTTGGCAGGGGATGGGTAGGATGGGCACCAAAGACATGAGCCACACAGATGCCTCGGTCTGGCACTGAGGGTCTCCATTCGGCCTGTAACCTGGCTCTAACTGGAAGACCCAGTTCCTTGACAGGTTGGCAGTGCTAACTGCTCCTGTACCCTCTGGTCACTGATTCACATCTGTCTTCCAATACCAGCCCACTCTCTTTTCACTTGCCACTTAATTTCCCTCCTTCCTATACAGGCTTTCACAATTTTATCTCTCAGCCATTCTTTATTCCCATCTGTAGTTCAAATTTAATCCATTTTGTATTAATTTCTGTTGGCTAAAAGAAAGATTTTTCCATGGTGACACTATTAAGATTCATCTGGTTTTTACTTTTTGATAGTCAGGACATTTTGATTACTGCCTGCAGTTTTGCATAGATGGACTTCAATATCCCAATGAGGAACTATATTTAGAGCAGAACATGTTTGACTGTCAGATGAAAATTCTTGGAAGTGAAAGGATTATAAACACACATAAATATTTGGATAGAACAAATCAGAAGAGATTTTTTTTGTGGGGGGAAAACAAGCCCCTGTGACCTAAAAGACTAAATGAGCATCTTCTACCCCATCTTTAAATCAGCAACCACAGTCATAGAGTTAGTCAGACAGATAAAACGAAGCTCCAAACTTTTCTCCCAAAGCAACACGGAGACAACGTTGTGTGGATGTGTCTGGCAAGCTGTCAGCCTGTTTAGTCTCCTGGCCCATGCCAGTGTAGAGATTTGCATTCGACTCAAAGGAGGCCTAAAACATCAAAGCCTCTTTTGAAGCACCACTTGATGTTGCACAATGGGACAGGTGAAGAAAAACAATGCAGCACTACAATGCTCTGAACTACTGTACCCAGAATGCACCACCACTCCTAAAATAAAAGTGGGACATATCAGTGCCATGACAGAACTTCACCAAGTACTTCAACAAAAGTAGAACAAAGGTTATTTTCTTACATTATTTTTCTCTATTTTTGTATTTCCGCTCTGACAACTTTTGTATGATATCGTAAACACTGGAGACAAATGATAGTGACAGTCAAAGCAAGAAGCTTGAATAAAATATGACAGGCTAAATAAAGAGCTGCAGCAATCTGTAGCTGATAATTCAGAAACTGACATGTAATTACTGTCAAAATGGTTTGTGATGGCAGCTGGGAAAGACTGTTTTACTGATAGCGACGGTAAGAAATCACCCCTTTTACCTTTTCGAATTCACTGGACATAGTGTCAAAATTTCTGCTGACGTTGACTTAATTCAAGTTTTAAAATGAGCACATATAATCTAATTATGTATCCTCATCTTCCCTATGGATCTTCATAACCCTGAATCTGAGACTTCAAACTTTCATTTATTTTAAGTTAAATTGAGAAATTTGGCAGCAGATTTACCATTCAATCACTGAAACTGTGCATTGTTGTAAAAGTGACATTTAAAAAATAAAGTTTTGACACATTTTTTATTTATATACAAATATATATAATATTTTGCAGAGTTAATGAGTAGTGATGAAATATTACACAATGACACGACCTCTCCTCCAAAGGGACTCACTGTCTATATTGTGCATGAAAAACTGCCTGCGATCTATGTATATGTGTCATCTGATTTCACCTTTATGAGGAACAGCTTTCTCCTTGTACTGTTTATACCACAGGCTGCTCTGAGCACCAGACCAGGACCTGACTGCAGCTCAGCATGATGCTTTCACATACCTCATGCATGTGCACATATTGTCCAATTGTCCATGTTTCCACGTTGCAGCCCCCTGACGGTCTAGTCCAGGCCAAAAGCTATTCATAAATACCCACACAAACACACATCCACAAATGCGGGGTAATCTCAGTTCTTGTTAGATATGATTATGCCCAATGATGCCTGCTGGGTACTGCTGTTGACTTGAAAGGTTTGCGTGTATATGGGCTATAAAAGATGCTCAGATTGACATTGTTTGGACCATATTCTCTAAGGCTAATTTTGTAAACAATGCCTCATATCCCAGCAGGCTGCAGCATCCAGCCACTGATTGACCTTGAAGTGAAATGTCACATGAGGACACAGAAGAATGACTCATTTAAACATGTTCACCTCCTGAACTGCCACCGCTGTGTATGTATATGAAGGGATAAAGGTTGTGCTGCATTCCAGTAAGGAGGAGCTGATTTAGGCATTTGAACACTAAACACTTGGGTGAATAAACTTTTGAATAAACTGCAGCCTCTTCATAAATCAAACCCAGACAGTGAAAAGATATTCAGCAGCAACGTTTCATCATTCATTTTCAAGTTGATGTTGAACTCACAGGCCTGGACTCCTTATCCTCCCACTAATGTGTCTTTGGCTGGTATGGAAATGAGCTTGGTTCACTTGAAATATAGAAAAATCATAATCTATACCTGTGCAGGTCATCATGATACGACACTTTGAGCTTTTTCAAGCATCATTCACACAGAAACACCCTCTATATCTGTCTGTTCCTCTTTCTCTCTGTCTCTAAGTCTGTCTCCCAGGATGTAATACTCTCCACTAGGGTTCCCATGTAGAAAACCATTCTACATTTCATAGCAATCAAACCAGGTTCCCGAGCAATTACTTCTGATTGCAGCCCAGTTGACCTGGACATTGTTTATCCCTGTTGGCATGAGGGATCCATTGGGCAAAACACACTGACAGCTGAGAGGGAGGGTATTTCTTTTTCATGTGCAATGCGTCTTTGCCAGCATATACGCCTCCCCAAAGACGCCTTCACGATGGCTCAGTGCTCATTTTAATTAACACATAAGCCCGTTGATGTTAATTAAAAAGCAGACAGACGATTCCCCATCAGAAAAAGATCACACAGAGGGGAGAGCTGTGTATATGAACACACCGAAAGATGGAGCAGCGCTTGGCACTTATTCAGATGAGATTTTGTGTAGCCCTCTTGAAACATATGCATTACAAGTGGGCGCATCAAACCAAGTGTATCAAACAGATTTTTGATGTTAGTTATTTTAGGGGGGAAAATGCAGATTTGCTGAAATCTGAGAAATGTGTTTAAAGCCAAGTAAGTGCTGTTAGATGTTTCACCATGGGTACTCCAACAAAGATAATAATATCTGCAATACCCAGAAGATGTGGCGTTGTCTAATCAGTATAGTTTAAATGTGCTCTCATGCAGTCAGTTGCTGTGCTACTTACTTCATGGGCTTGAACAGCGCCTGTCCATAGTTCTGGAAAGTCATGATCAGCTTCAGCTGGGTGCCTCCTGATTTCATGGCTGGAAGAAAACAATGGAGATATCAGATCACTGTCTACACCATTTAAAACATAAACACACACACACACGTAAACATGAATATACACAAATACACTCCCATGTATGCACAGCTGTTTCCTTATTTGCCAATTTGGAGAACCCAATTTTGCATGAATGCATAATAGAGCTATCACATCTGCTGATTTGCCAGGCGCTGTACAATTAAAGTGCTGCTGGGGCAGTTAGGAGCTGGGTGTGACGGAGAAAAATGCAGCATGAAAACAAATATATGACTGGTCCTGGGTTTGACGGAGGACTGAACATGGAAATTGACAATTTTACTGAGTGAAAAATTTGAGTAAGTTTAAAAAAAAAAAAAAAACTATAGTTAATTTATTCTATGACTTAATACAATTTGCTTCCTGGAAAACTGAAAGAATAAATTGTTCCCCTCCATGTGTGTATAAATGCACATGCTCAACAACAGACCTGATTCTGACCAAATGCTTCTCTGTGAGCCTCAATGGATTGTAACACATTGTCAGCGATGCTACACTCACTGTAACCACTTCCCCTCTCCTTCCCACAAACTGACCTCATGCAGCCAACCCAGGGAGAGAAAGAGCCAGCCAGGGCACATGTCTCTGACCATCACTCATGTCTCCAGGAAGCTGAAGGAGACTCACTGTGAGCTTCCTGTCGACATCCGACTCAAACAAAGGGACGGTAAGGCCTGTCTAAATGCCTTGTGTTTCTGTCATAATGGACAGGATTTTGGGAGGATTTGCCCATTTATTACAGCGCATTAGCTTGAGCATATTACACAACATGGCACTTCTGCCTAACCCCAATATCAACATAAGCCCCCTGTAGTGGACCCACTTACTGACTATCTTGCTGGCTGAGTAGCTGTCTGCTCTCTACCCCCTGCACAGAGCTGTCTTTAGTGTTTATTGACTTTCTTGCTGTTTTTCTCAGCACTCTCTCAGTTTGTTTCTCTGTGTTTTTTCCCTTCTCTTTTTTTATTTGTATATGTCATCCTTTTACTCGTATTCTCTCAGTTATGCTCTGTCTGTCTCACCTAATCTTACTCACCGCTGGCAAGCCTCCCCGTTTACCGTGACTCATTTTCAAAAGCTTTTGAATTTCACATATACTGTTGCACAAAGTACAACCTACATCACCTCTGGTCAGAGCCTTTCCTTGATGACAGAGGATGGATGCTGGGTAAAATCAAAGTCAGAGAATACACTGAGATTGTCAGGCCTACTCATGTGCCAGATTGCTGAAGCCAGGTCAAGTAGCAGTGCCACGGAGTAATCTTTAAACTTACTATAGCTATACGTCAAGCCTAAAACCTTTGAGAGATTGCAAATGACTGAACTATGTTTTATGTAATGTTGTGACCTTGAACCCTTAAGCCACAATCCTTGAGGAGCTGACCTCAATTCACTGCTCGGTGCTAGTCGTTTAGAAAATTTTGTTTCTAATCGAAAACTACAAAAGGTAATCCCCTGTGGAAAACCCAGGCAAAGCTCAGCTGATTGTTTCTGTGGATTGTATGTGCCCTGACATGCAACCAAACATGAACCACAGTGATCCCCAACAAGACATTCTTTTTATTCTCCTAAAGGCCATCTGTCTCAGATTCTGGAAGTGAACGTATGGGTTTCTGCCCATCTAACCATCTATCTCTTGCTCCATTTCTCCAAGCGTCCACAAATTAATCAATGTCCCTGTCTGTCTTCATCTCTACACCTTCACGTTCTCTGGTCTTTCACAAAGCTCCGAGGCTCTCATCCGCCCACCATCAGACCCCCCCTCCTCCCATGCTGTGATGATAAATCCATCCTGCTCTCACCTGAGCCGCCTCACGGTATTGTGCGTATGATTTATGAGTCCAGCTGAAGACTGAACAAAAGGCCACAGCCTGCCCCAACAGAGAGACAGACACAGAGGGAGGGGAGAGAGAGAGAAAGAGAGAGAGAGAGAGAGAAAGAGAGAGAGAGAGAGGAGGGCTATTGCGGAGAAAATGCTGAACAGGGAAACTTTCTAATGCCGTCTCTGTTTTGTAATTTTAGTGAGACAGATAAGTGGTAAGTGTGCGCACCAATTAAGGAGCACAAAAGCTGTAATGCATGCTTCCAGGCACACACATACACACACACACACACACACACACACACACACACACACACACACACACACACACACACACACACAAACACACAGACACTGCAATGGATTTTCACAGACAGTGTTTTTATAGGTGTGTCTGGGCACAGATTGATGGTTTATATACTAGGGGACAAAACTACACACACAAACTACTGAAGTGCAGGCTGAGTTGTGTGTGTATGAATGATTGTAAGCTGCCTGCCAGAGATGGAGGGACTAATAACAACGCGACAGCAGATATGGATAAACAAAATGCACTATGGGAGAAGAACACTACAGAAAAAACAATAATCCTAACTATTTTACTTAAGATTGTGGTCATTAGCCCCTGCTATTTGTCTCCATTAGTTTCAATGGAAATAGACAGAGACAAGATCCCTTTCTCAAAGACTAGAAAACATAGTTTAAATATAATGAGAAGCTAAAAACTAAAATAAAGAACATCTACACTGCATAACTTACTGAAAAAAGACTATGGAGATGACTATAGTCAAGTAACTTGCAGAGACGACTTGTCTTTAATGTTACTTCTGCACCGTGACATATTTTTACTTTTTGCAGCCACAGTCTGATGTCTTGATGCTCACTCACTTCTAAAAATAATTTGCACTGATTTCATGGCTGCTTTAAAAGCAAAGTATCTGCAAATGGCAGACAGTAAGGGATGTTTAGGAATGAAAGCAACATTTAGACACTCAGACTTGGTAGAAGCAAACTCTCAAATGTTCCTTCCTTTTATTTTGCCATTAGGTTCATATGGAAATGTTTAGTAACTTTTTTTCTTTCTTTTAGGGGATTTAAACTCTTAAACGTTATTGAATGAAATCACAGCTTCTACAGAAACAAAACTTCACAGTATATCATTACTTGCAATTAAGTCATTCAGTAGCACTAACACGCATCTTAACCAGCAGGCTGGCCCATACACAATTTTCTCTCACACACTTGCACCCTCACATTACTTGATAAACTAAATTGTCAGGATCTATATCAAACCATGGAGGGAAACGTCAGTTGAACACAGATTTCATAATCTCAAGCACAGAAGAAGTAAGGACAAAGAACCAGATGTTGTGACTGTGCCCTCACACACATACATCAGATCTCAGATCTCACACTAGGGTTTAACTGCTTTGAGATATTTAATACCAATAGTATAAATACGCTACGTCATTGTATTAACCCTGCAGAATTTTAGTTGGATTTATATCATGGGAAACTAAAACTTTAGCCTGACCCGCACAGTGTATTCATTAAAGCCATTTATCTAAGTTATTAGTGATTCTCAGTTAAACTGACAGTTCAACAGTTATGTAAATAAATGTGAAAAGAAAAGAAAATGTCATCCTTGGACTGTTGTTGCAGAAATAAGCAACAACCCTCCATCACATCCATACTGAACAACACACAGATAAATAACTAACAAATAATCAATATTGGCCTGATACTGTACACATATACAGTACCATACATCCTAGTATCACATAGTCTCACACACACACACACACCTTGGTAACATAGCTCTCCCTTACAGACTCACCAACGCTAGTGATCCTCTGTGTACCCAGGTCCTTCAGTAGGGCGTCCAGCACAGGACTGTGTCTGGCATACAGCTCATAGCGGTTGATCCCAATATGGAAACGTAACCAGTTGGGGTACGACTCTGCTGTTGCCTCTCCTGTTGGTGAGAACTCCTCCTCCTCCTCTTCGTTCCCCTGCTCATTGTGCCTGAAAACGAGGAGAGGAGACAAGTGGAGAGAAGAGGAGAGGAGAGAAGGAGGTTTAACAAGTTGTGGAGCAAGCACATTCCTGTTAAGATTATTCTTAGTGTATGTAATAGATGGTTACAGTGTTTGTTGCTGTCTCTTAATATAGACTTCACTGTATCAGACTAGCTGATACTGAAGGACTGGCACAGCACGCTCCTTCTTAATAACAAACAGACTTGTTATTATTATAAACAGTCTTTATGCTTAATATGCAGCTACGCTGACTATAGATAATCCAGGATGGGAATTAATGATTTGTTCTCTCAAATGGGTAAAACTGCATCATGACAATAGAGATGATAGAGATGGGTGGATGCAGCAGATGGATGAGTGGATATTATTCTGGAGGCAGGGAAGAGGCAGAAACTGACAGGATGGATGAAAGGACCAGTCTGCAGACAGACAGACAAATAGATAGGCAGATAGATAGATATGAATATGAGGAAGCATGGACTTGTTTCAAACAGCATTAACGCCTTAATGCCAGTGGGATTCGTGCATTTACTCTCATCCCCTCAGCCTTTTCATCACCAACCTCATATACAGAAAGCTGTCTGACTGTCCACCGTCCCACTTGTAACGCTTTAAGTTTAACAGATTCCAGTCATCTTACCATCCTTGGTTCCCCGCTGCTCTTGGATAAAACCTGATGTCAGTGTTCACGTTAAACAAAGTGTCATCGTCCGTGAGGGGAGGAAGGTCAGTCTTGTATAAGGGATGCTCAAACAGGGCAGACAGCCGGGAGACACCGTGGGCAGGGACGGTCCGACCCCCGCTCGCGTCTCCGATGAGCGGCTTATGGTCCTCCGCCTTCCCCACCGACGGTCTCATCCGCCGCAAGTGGTCCGCTTTGTCCCCGGCTGCCGTGATCTTTTCCAGGGAGTGGGACGTGAGGTTGGAGCTCGGCTCGTTGCTGAAATCCTGCAGGATCCTCAGCGTGTGCTTGTTAGGCCAGCCCGCTTCCGCCGCCGACCTGGCGCGCTGCTTCCCCCAGCCCTGCGACTCCCCGCCCGGGTGATGAGCGCACTGACAGCCGCCGTCCCCGCTGTCCGCTCCCGCCGCCCGCTTCTCGAGTTTCGGTAACAAGTCTATCATGATGTGCATGGTGCATGCTACCAAAAACACCATGAGTATCAGCACTCTGAATTTACGAAACAAAATCATCTTTATCATTTGTTCTTTACACCGATGAAGCTTTAGGAGCAGCGCACCTCGCGGCACCGACACTGATGTCCAGTAACAGTGTTGTTCGATGACAAAGCGGCGATGTTGGTTTGAGGATTTACTGTGATCATTGCGAACATAATGCGTGTCAGCCTATGTTAACAACTCCATGATGCACCCAGTCTTTATTCTTTACAACAGTCCCAATTCTTCCCAGACAGGTGGACGGACCGACACATTGTGGGCTCTGGATACTTCACTGGCAGCGGCTCAAAAGTGCTCTTCATACGCTGCGTTGTTGAATTCAGTGTCAGGAGAACGGATCACTAAAATAAATGGTTAAGGCAGAGGTAACAGGGGGGATGGAGGGTGTGGGGTGTGTGTGTGTGTGGGGGGGTGGTCCTGTTAAAAGCCCCGATGTTCTTCCTTAGACCTGCTTCCTTTATGTTGCTGCCAGCGCGAAGTGAGATGTCAAATGTGTCTTAACTATTTCAGGGGGAAAAGTGACGAGAGAGATTGATTAAGTCCATTAAAAAACAATCAAACAAACAAAAATAAAACCTTCCTGGTCGTCTATTAAGGATCGAGCCAAACCCAAAAAGAAAATTAAGATTCCCCGAAAATAACAGGTGATCCGAGGCAGAGATGCTTGGATGCTGTCCCGCTCACTGACAAGAGCCGCTGCCGTCTGCGAGCCTCGTTGAAGTCAAACCGGGGACTGGCCGGCAGGTGCAGGGATCCTGTTTGTCATTTGTCCTCTTAACGCCGCCTTGTCTTCCTTCCAAGTGCTCATCCAGGGTGGGTGTGTTAAATATTATGATCGGAGCCCTCGGAGCCCAGCCTCGGTGGCGTCATGAGGAAGAGATTGGCTGCGTCCGCAAATACAAGGCGCACTGGTGACATGAGAGGCGAGCTGCCGGGAGGAAGAGCTGTGGACTGAAAACCTCGGAGGCTGCAACTCTCCTGAACGCAGCCAGGGGGCGTTGGCACAACCCGAAACACCACGGTGCAGGTACAATAGACTCCATGATCTGAGAGACAATGTGTATGCATGACACACCTAAACGCCATTCTTCAAAAAAACTGGTTCTCTAAGTGGGCTCTGGGGGGGCCTGATGGGTCCTTGAGGATGAGCGCAGGGGCCACCAGCAAAATGAGGGACTGCTGCAATTCACATGAGAGGTTTACAGACCTAGAGGTGGCTTTACTGTACTCACCACTCTCCAGTACAAGCAGAATCAGAACTATTAGACTGAGACAAAATCTGTGAGTCTTAAAGTTTTTGGGAGCTCCTGTCTTACAGCGCAGGCCACGCCACAGGAGACATGTTTAACTAAAGCATTCTGAGAGTTTTGAAGTTCTGAAAATTGCACCACAAGACCCCAAGAAGAGATTATAAAAACCTTTTTATATTCTCTGAGAAACATACCAAACCTCAAATGTATACTTGAACTGAAAAACTTAAAAACAGAAAATTGTCACATGTAAGTGAAAGAGGTAGAATCAGCAGATATTTAGATCAATAAATGGTTTTAGCGATGATGTGATTCTAAAACATGCTGCTGATTCATTTGTGGATTGACTGACAGATAACTAGTTGCAGTGCCAGCTGTACTCTTTTGCCTCTTTGACACAACACTATGCCATAATGGAAGAAACAGATGAACAAATACAGCAGCTTAGTAAACAATTTGACAATAAGCCAGCAAACACACAATGAAGCTAAAACTGACTTTGCAGTTGTGTTTATGGCTGCCTGATTTGAAGTCCCACACTGAGTCAACTTCTGCTGTTGCTCTGCTTTGGTCAAAAATCTTTCAGAGGCTGTTCAGTTCAAAATACTTTATTAATTCCTGAAGAGGTCATTTGAGCTAACAACGCAAATACATAGAAACAATTTAGAAGCATAAAAAAAGCAACATAAAAACACAAATATGTTAATGGTTAATGGCAGTTGCCAGTCACTACCCTTTTATAATAGCCAATAACACAAAGGCACATTATGTCTAACTAACTTTGCAAAGGTACGGTAAGTGCATTTATCAATCTGTTCATAACATGAACTATTATTGCATATAGAGCGAGAAGTGCACCTGCACCTTTGTGCATTTTAACATTCAAATTCCTTTATTTGTCCCCCATTTGGGAAACTGCAGACATAATATAGCACAACATAATGTGCTATATTATATTTTTGACAAGTAGATGCTTGACTTACTATACCAGCCACCTGTATAGTTGGCCTGTCTGTGCTTGTTCACAGGGAGTGGAAGTCTATAGTTTTATTTGGTGAGCTTTCTGAGAACCATGAGCTTTGTAGGTATAGTGCATATACAATGAATGCTACGAAAGCATATTAATCAACAAGTTGGACGCCAATTCTGAGTGGATTATACATGAAAGTGAAGTTCACATTACACAGTCATTTCAATCTGTATTAATGCAAAGAACATGTTTTAAAATATATTTAGATGCATTTAAGTGCAAATAACAGAGCTAGATGACAGAGAAAGTTCAGACTTCCTCTGAGGCCAATGTCAAAAAACAAACACCAGAAAAATATCTAAATCTTAGTAAATGCTCCAGATCTGCCTCAAGAATTTATGTGTTCTTGCTCTGGCTCACGACACATCCTACCAACAAGTTCGGTGCAAATCAGTCCAGTAATTCTGGCAGTGTAATTCTACTGACAAACAAACAAATAAACAAACAAACACAAGTGGAAACATATCCTCCTTAGCAGAAGTAATAAATGTGTTAGGACACTGACCAATAATGTGGTGCTGACCAGACAGTCAATCAAACCCATTATACTGAATGAGTGTGTCTCTGTGTGTGTGTGTGTGTGTCTTCAACATTAAAAGGCAAGTTTGTGGCTCATGCTGTGCTGTCCCCTTTTAGACTTTATTCTAGATATTTACAGTTTTCTTTTCAAGATATAAGCTTGATTAACTTAATTTGAATCAAAAGGTTTCTAATTAGGTTATTTATCATAAACAAAACATTAATCCTCTTCCATTTTACTTTTGGCAGTAAAAACACACGTACCTGCCTTCTCAGAGGGTATTTCTTCTGTTTGCTGATAAAGTGAAGCACAGCTTTCATTCAAACTGCAGGGGAACAAAACACTCGCAGCAACTACTGCAGTCGACACTTAGAGTTGGGTTGGACTGGATTTCTCTGATACTTCACAGGATTAAATGAATCCCTATTTAAGTGTTCATTTAGGCTCTCAATAGCAGGCCATTTGACTTTCAGACAAAAATACACAAGAACACTATTTGTCACAAAGCAGACGGAAAGCAAGGCATGTGTTCAGTTCACTGGAATTACAGAAAGTAATAAAATGAACAAACGACATAGATTTCTTTGGTGTGTGTGATACACAAGGATCACCAAGTGGGCTGGATTGGAAGAGCTTCACTTGGCTTCTGCCCCTCATCCCAGAGGCCCCGAGTTGGAGTTCATGGCACTGCCGGATATGTGCATCTAAATTAAACAGGATCTTAAAGCTAACAAGCAAACAAATTGTTTTCCCAAAGGCGAGCCTGCTGTCCCAGTTCATTTTGTGCTCCAAACAAAACAAATTGGCACACGCAGACATGTTCAAATCTGCTTATACTAAAAAGGTATTCCACAAATTATATCATTTGCTTCAGTTCAAAGAGTAAAAATGAATGGTTGACACATATAAGAAAATTTGTACAAATTATTGTTAGAGCAGCCCAGGACTGTGAGCATGCCACAGTTGCTGTTGGCACACAACATCAGTGTACATTGCCAGTGAGCACAGGCCTAATCTACTGTACATCAGTTGTTGAGGGATTCGTTTGTGTATTTGAAGAAACTGCATGTGTCTGCTCCCAAAAACTAGAGGAAAAAAAATAAACAGCACCTACATTTGTTCATTATACAGAAATTATATCATTTATGATTTCTGCAATGAAACAATTAAGAACCCTTGTGGAAAGGGAAATTGAGAAAATCAGGTTGGATGTCATTTTCATCTAAATGAATGTGGAAGTACAATGTCAAGAAGGTAAGAAAAAAATAATCATATTCATCCAAATGACTTGATGAAAGCAACAAACACGAAACTCTTTTGTCTTTGTTTTCATGCCAGGGAATTACATTCATATAATTTTCACAGACATTAGCTCATTATGGCTGAGGAATGTCTTAATGGTAAAACTACTCCAGCTAAATATTTCGACACTAGAAGAGAAATGAAAATACCATGTTGTTTTTTTCATTCAGTCCATCATGGCTACTCTTTACGGTTCTCTGACCCTTAACCCACTAAATTTCATTCCTTTGATTATGAGGGGTGCAGCAATTTGTACACGTGGCTCTAGCAGTTATCTACAACACTGGCAAATCAGAAGCTTCAGCAAAAGAAAACACATATTGACGTTTTTGTATCTATTTCACAATGATTTTTCTTCCATGGAAGTTAATTAAATTACCCTGTTAACAATGTAGTTCACACACATAAACAAATCAGCACATCTGGGTCAAAGTGACATTAATATTCACAGGTAATTATAGAAAAGGTAATAATATAAAAGGTGAAGAATATACTTTCACCACAGTAATAATGCACTAATGTGCTTCTGCAACAACAAAAAAAACACACTGGCCTTTTGATATAATCTAAAATTGGTATACAAATTACTTTAAGTGACAATTAATAAAAAATGAGCAACAAATTGTGCTTTTTGACATGATCTGTTTTGTGCTTAAAGTAATATGTTATAATAAGACAATAACACTATATGTTGAAATGTCAACTCTCATAAATGATAACGGCATAGTGCTTTAAGGTTATATAGACCATATGTCTTGGTTCCAGGGAATCGTTCTCAGTGCAATTTCTCTGAATCAAACTTTTTTGCAAGAAGTGGGTAACCTTTGACTCAAGGAGGTAGCAATGACGAATGATGGAGCAGTTCAGCTACGCAGGGACCCAAGTCACTCTCCATTTCATAGCTGAACTTGGTCTGATACCAATTTTGATTAGTCTTGGGCATTAGAGAATGATTCACCTTGTGTTTAAAATAAGATGGGGAGGGAGGAGAGAGAGAAACAGATGAGGTAAATCTAAGGATAAATAAATCAGCGCATACTCTGGATTCTGGTTGGGTTTGTCCCTCTGGAATCCACTGAGGAATATTTTTGTGTCTGTCTGTTTGTCTGAATGTTTGACCCGAGGGCCCCTCTGTTCCTCAGGTTGGAAGCAGACTTTGCAAATTTTAACTTGAGCTTCCAGACCACACGAGTGTCAAACAGCAAGAATCAACTTTATACAATGTGGTCTGGTAACTTTAGTATCAGATTAAGGCAGAACTAATATCCACGTCCAATTAATCAAACATTCACAATATCTTTCTGGGGAGCGATATTAAAATATATATAAGTCTGTTTTTATTACTGTGTTCCATAAAAGGCCATAAGCTCAGTCACATCAAGCTCTGTTAGGCAGTTTTATGAGGCTGATGATTTGTTAACAGCTAACTTCAAGCTGAGGGATAAATGGCTGTGCAAATGTCACAAGTATAGAAGTTATAATTGGAGAATAATGTGACCGAGTAATAGCAATAAAAATGGTGTTTTGACAAATGGCTTTTCATTGGGCCATGTCAGCATGTTAAAAGAGGAGGAGGGTGTGGCTCTGTGAGTCTGAACTAGTGACAGGGAAGGAGAAAGAAAGTGTGTGAGGGAGAGTGGTGAGTAATGACACATTTATTCACTTGACTTGAGAACAAGCTGAAAATGGACTTCTCAGGGGACATGAGAGGGACATTGTGTGAAAAGGATCCATCACTGACTGTAGATGTCAGACCAAATGATTCCACCTACTAGCTCAGTGAAATTTACTTTTGCTCAGACCCACTTTTAATCC
This sequence comes from Rachycentron canadum, assembly GCA_038496675.1. Classification (NCBI taxonomy): domain Eukaryota; kingdom Metazoa; phylum Chordata; class Actinopteri; order Carangiformes; family Rachycentridae; genus Rachycentron; species Rachycentron canadum. The sequence continues at coordinate 1,532,846 of CM076664.1, read as the reverse complement.
CAACTAATTTCTCTCACTCTCTTAATTTCTTTAAAATATTTTCCTTCTTGTTGCAAATTCAGTCATATTGTGTGTGTGTGTTTGTGTGTGTGGTGATTTAAGTTTCAGTTACACAGTAGCGTCAAATTGAATGTGCTGAACACATTCACAACAATAACACTAGATTTTTTCATTTCAACCCTCATAAATGATAAAGGCATAGTGCTTTAAGACTATATGCTTTTTAATGTGTAACATGAATTTCTATATCAGGCATCACTCTGGTGCATGAACTGTATTAGTCTTTCATTTGGACCCTTTGCCAATCACAGCGTGACACAGAATTAGAATAATGAGTCTGCTGGCGTCATGCACAGTGGTACAGTGGTCCTGCTGTGTTGATCTCTTTATCTCAAAGAGTAAAACTGAGCTCTGGGATTTTAAATTAGGGGATAGTAGGGCGTGACCTTGGAAAGCACAGAAAGGATGGTTGTATGAGCTTTGTGTAATCAAATGTGTGGGTCTGTGCGTGTGTGAGAAAGGACTTTTTTCTGAAAGTGACATGACATTTGTGTTAACAGCAGCTACTTACCTATCTATCATCATTGTGCTTGGGTGGCCCATCAACCACTGACAAAGAAGCTGACATCTTGTTGTCACCCAAAGACCCACTATCAATGGCCAGATGATAGATGTCTGTTGTCTTTTTCCTTTTACTCTGAGGTGACTACTGAGATCAAAACAGCAGATTTTCCTGGATGATGGATTGTGGAAACCAATGTGACATTTTATATGCACACATTTATGTCATGACAATATTAATTTTATGTGGAGTTTGTTTCTCTGCATCAATGTGGCTCTGTTCCCAGGGTCTGAAGAATTACCACGTATGTAAATTGAAGATTTCTGTGGGTGTCAATGAGAGTGGTAATGTCTGAGTGTTTGCCAACATGATAGACTGATAACACTGTGTAATCTTGTCTGTTCCAACCAAGGACATGCTGGAATATGCTCCACTCCCCTGTTGGTTGGCCAAATGGTGGTGAAGAAATGATCAAACTTGACATAAGTGAGCAGCAGAGAGTGCACTCATGTTTACTAATCCTGCTGAGAAATTGCTTAAGAGCATAAGATATCAAAAGTACAACAAAGCCAACACATCTACTGTCTCCACTCCACTATGGAGTGCCTCCTTACTGGGAGAGTTTTTAATTTTGCTCTTGATTCAACATATTCTGTGGAGGGAGGAGCACTGCATAAGCAATAGATGAATCTAAGGGATGGACTCTCTTCTCTGCTGCAGCCTCTGTCTGTGATTTAGGCGTCATGTCTTCAAAATGCCTCATGGAGTTTTCTTCACTAAGCCACTCTCTTTTAAGGACAATGGACCGACTTATGCAGTTTTTAACAAACATATTGCTGTTTGCATGTGCAGCAGCTTTTAGTAACAAGGCAACTTTTCTTACTAATGTGCTACTCGCCTTAAACACAAAGATAAACATTGTTACTCAACCCTGTCTCCTTGAAATGGTCTTCATATACAATGGATTTTAAAGCAACCAACATTTTCTCTAGTAAGTGTTCTGACCCTGCTTTTGTGATTTGGACCAAGATTTTTGCCTCTTGTTTTTTCATACCTTTGTCTGAACCATCCATCCCCCCTGTTGGTTCCCTCATCCAGAACCTCCTGTCATGCCCCGACAGCACCTCCACCACTTCCTGTTCTGGGTCCCTCATCAATATCTTCTGCTAACAGTCTGTTCATTTCGTCCCTTGCCTCTAGTGACTCTGTCCTCTTCTGGTTCCTCTTTTCCCAGAGGGTGTTGGTTGACTCTGGCGCTAATTTAATGGATTGGATGGCTTGGACTCCTTGCGTCTCCCAATATCCCTTGAAGCCACAGCTCGACGGCAGGCTCCTCTGGTGAGTGTCTCACCACACCTCCCCTATAACACTCACTTTTCCTGACAGTCATTCTGAGCAAATTAGGTTTCACTTATTTGACTCGGTTCGGCAACCACTCATTCTCGGTTATCTATACTTAAAACCCCATAACCCTCAGATTGACTAGTGTACTGGCAAAGTTATATCTTGGAGTAAGACGTGTGCCATCTTATGTTTGTTGCTAAAACTTCCTCTAGCCTTCACTAAGATCAGTGCCTCATCAGATACTACCTTTGCAGATCTGTTCCTGAATGTTCCTCAATGCTACATGGACCTCAAGGAGGTTTTCAATAAGGCATGGGCTACATCTCTTCCTCCCGATAGACTATGATTGTGCTATTGACTTGCTACCTGGTACCTCCAGTGTTTGTATTCCCTGTCTCCACCTGAGATCTAAGCCATGAAAGACTATGTGGAAGCCTCGCTCACAATGGGGATTATCTGTCCCTATTTGTCCCCTGCTGGAGCTGGGGGAGGGGGACAAATGCAAGATCACCTTTAACCTCCCTAGTGGACATTAGTAGACATTCAAGTACCTAGTCATGCCATTTCCACTGTTTTCCAGGCGTCGCTGAATGATATCCTCAGGGACATGCTTAATGTCTTTGCATTTGTTTATCTGGACGATATTCTCATTTCCTCTCCTGATCTTGAGTCCCACATTCAGCATGTTCGTCAGGTCCTCCTGCGCCTCCTCGTCCACCAGCTTTTCGTCAAGGCTGAGAAGTGCGAGTTCCACGTTCCTGCGGTCTTCTTCCTGGGCTATGTGGTTGGGTAGGGAGAGGTGAGGATGGATCCGGAGAAGGTGAGTGCTGTCAAAGACCAGCCCACTGTACCTGTTCGTAACAGGTACAATGCTTCTTAGGCTTAGACTAATTTTCACCCAAAGTTAATCAGGAACTTCAGTACTGTTGCTGTTCCCTTGCATGCTCTCACCTCTCCCAAGACCAGGTTTGAGTGGACTCCCCAAATGGTCTGTTGGTGTCGATGCATCTGCACAGCTCCCACCTCTAGGTGTCGCCTCTTCTGGTCTTTATCCGCTTTTACCGTCTGTTTGATTACTTGCCCTGACTTCATGTGTTTCCCCTGTGTCTAATTGCCTTTCCCTCCCTTGTGTGTGTGTGTGTGTGTGTGTATATATATATAT
>CM076664.1:1462333-1529476 GCA_038496675.1 Rachycentron canadum | reverse complement strand
ACACACACACACACACACACACACACACACACACACACACACACACACACACACACACACACACCTTCCCTTTCCCCAGTCTTCTCTGCCAGATCATCTGTTACTCTTGAGTCTTCCAGCCAATATTCCCAGTGTGTTGATGTTGGATGTTTTCTGCCTCTTGTTTTTTGATAGCCTGATACTGTTGTACAGCCAGTACAATAAACCTTGTGAATTCCTGACAAGAGAGTCGAGCATTTTTTAGTTCTTACTTCTTACTGTGTGCCATCAGCCATTCCGATTTCATTTTATTTTTCTATCAAAATATCTGATCTTGTATTAGTCATCAATATCTGCTCGTAGCATATACAGTATTATTAAACTTTTTATGGTTCTGTGTAAGCACTTAGATCACTTACTTAGTATGAATGTGATACTCCGGTGTCTAGTGCACTTTTACACCTGCTATCCACCTGAACACCACTCTGGTCAATGTGTTGAATATGGCTATCTTTCTTTGCTGTTGTGGATGAGATAGTGTCAATAGAGATTGCATAACAGCAACTGCACACTGTTTGCTGACTGGCACTGTAGTGAATCAAACATTGAGTACACCTCCCAAGAAGTCCATCCATAACAGCTTCAAACCATCTGTCAATCATTGTGGGATGGACAAGATAAGGGACTGTCAGTCTATCACAGCTCAGACTTCCTCTTCTCTGTTTCCTCAGATTTACATGTCTTAGTATGAGTGTTAAAGTCCATGAATGTGTGTGTGATAGTGGTCTTGTACAACAGAGGATTGGTAAGTTTAACCAGAGCAGAAAACTTGTCCTGCAAATTAAGCATCTTGCAAATTAACACAAGGTGAAAAGAACATGATTTCAATTTCCATTTAACTTATTGGTGGATGCGCTTATCACAGGAACCTATTTTAATGACTTTGCACTTCAGGACATTGGAGAAACAGATTTATTATTGTTGCACCTCCAGTTTCTCATTCACAAGGCATATTGTTAACATAAAAGTAACAACTGCCTAAGATCACATTCAGTGGCTCGGAAGGTTAAATTAACACCTTGTCCAAAGGTATGACAACAGCACCCTAACAGAGGGAGAGGACAGGCCTGTGACCACTCACTGTAGCAGAACAGAATCTTATTTTTCAGCAAGGTTATTGGTTGCAGTGGTAATATGCTGTCATATTAGCTCTCTGGATGTCAGAATGTGGTGCCTCAGAGGGAGATCACAGGCTGTATCTCCTCCAGCAGGGCTGAAGCTGGATCACTGCTCAACCAAACAAAAGTAATGCGCATGAGTGAATAATGATGATATTGTTGGTGAGGTGTCACTTCCAATAATGCATGTTTTGGATATTGCCTTTAGCTGGCCATACAAAAGTCTTAGAGTCACAGTATCCCAACCTTGCTTTTGGATGATATGGAAATAAAACCCAGTGCATAGACTAAAATGATGAATTGCTCCCAATGGCCAATAAGCCAATCAATGCCAAATCAATGTCCATGTGGGATATAGGTAATTAATGGACCAGTGCAGTATATGTTGTGCAGTTCCAAGGATTGTTGCCATGGTTTAATCATAGGTCAATGAGGTGATATACATAAGGCAGCAGTATTCAATTTAGGGTCCAGTGAGACTAAAATACTGTAGGACTTGAACTCACGTAAACATAGTTTAGGGAAATCCAAAACACACATTCTGCTGGTAACGTACACCACATGGTTAAGGTTCTGTTATTCAGCAAACGTGTTGTGGCAACAAAATATAAGCGTTGCCCTGTAGCTGCTGCTAAAGGAATGGAGATCAAATGTTATAATATTCTGCCTTGTAAATTTGGATGTTTAATGAATAATTGCTCGAGGTTATGAGTAGCAAGTCTAACTGCAAAGCAATCTGCGATGTGTTTTTGAGGTGTCTTGACTTATCTTAGATCTGCTTCTAGTAGCAAAAGATATCAACTGACTTTTGGACAAACCATAGCAGAGATTCACCAGTAGGTAATTCGCTGCGACTAAGAAGCACACCTCTCTCTCTGAGCCTACTGTGTTCAGAGAGGCGGAGCAGTTTCTTACCTAGATGGAGGTCAGGTGTTGTGTGAGAAACAATAAAAAAGATACTCATATGTTTACTCCTCTAACCTTCTCTCTGAGAGATCATTTTACAGTAAATATATCCAAAATCACAGCACAGTTTGCCTTTTTAACTTCTGTGTTTGGTGATTTTGGCAGGTTGTCTTAAGTATAAATTTAGGATTTTAGCAGCAGAGCAGCAGCTTGGATATGGCTTTAAGTGATGGCATGCAGTTTTAATAGGTCACATTTCAGTCACGATTTCAAATGTGTTCTGTTTCTATTTCTGTTTCTAGCAACAGAAACAGAAGTACATATATATGAGAAAAGCTTTATTGGGATTTCAGCTGTATTAAAACACTGTATATGTGAGCACGGAGAGTAGGAGAGAAGCAAACAGACGAAAAGCTGAAACCAGCCGACACTTGGCAGAACGCAAACATGATGCAATGACGTCATTTGCCTACAGCAGTTCCACAACAGTTTTCAATTTCGCACATTGACCACATGTGGTCCATCCATATACCAGGTTTTGACCTAGTCCTGATAAAGTTAATCTGTAATCTAAACCCTGCATATATTTTTGGGATCAGATGTCCTGGCGATGGTTTTACACGCTGTGCCAGGTTAGCATGACATGTTGTGGGTCATCAGAACAGTCAAGAGACAGCTAGTATGATGATGTGGCAATCCTCTCCACTGATTTAATTTTACATGCAGGATATGTCTGCAACAGGGTAGCCTCTGGCCTTCACTTCCTCCTCTTGGCTCTGGCTGATTTAACAGGCTGCTTGTTACACAAGAGTCTGGCATGGCTGTAGTCCTACTGCTGTGTCGCTTGTGGGCCACATCCTGTTACTGCTCTGCTCCCACTTGCTTACAGGGCGTTGGCCCTGGGTCCAAACATTCAAACATAAAAAGACAAGGCAGACACACAAACATGCGAAAACACACATACACAAAGCTTAGCCTGACAAGTGAACAACGGGCTGACATTTCTACTTTCATTACAGAGTCAGTGTATGTGTGTACGAGTGATGGTGGCTCTCCTGCTTGTGGGATATGTTGTGTTTGGCCATGACTTTTCATCCTGGAAGTCCATAATTAGACAGCACCGGATGCTACCAAGGAAGGATGAGGTTAAGGAGTGGAGGCGAGTGGTCTGTTTGGTGGTTTTCATAAGCACGATGAGGAGTGTTGAGGCTTAATTATAGGAGTCACACCCCCGCCGAACCTTGATGACATGTTTCCTGTGATTAGAGGAAATGATCTGTATTGATTGTAAAAGGAGAGGAAGAGTCATGTTTAATTGCATTAGAATAATTGCTTATTGATGGCTGAGGTGAGCCCTGTCCCTGATGATGAGGCTGCGGTTTGTCAGGTGTAAAATCCTGTTTACACCACAGTGCCCTGAAAGGTGTTTAATGTTATAATACATTTGAGACATTTTAAGTATTTCTTTTTAAGTGTCTTTAAATTTTAACTTGGTGAAAGGTGAATTCTTTTTTGGTTTGTTTTCTAAAACAGATCTATGGTTGAAATCCTGCCACTCACAGTCCAACGTGTAAATAATTCCTCCTTTTGTCCCCATTTTACAACTACCCCACACAGTCTTTCTCCATGTATCCTCCTGGTTTCCCAATATCAGCCAATTAGGCTTGAGTCTGAGTGTAATCGATACATTTCCTGGTGACCTTTGGGTCACCTCGGCAACTGTCAATAGGTATTTGTGGTTGTGATATCAGGCCTGGCTCGGCATTTCCCCTTGCACCATCAGTCCATCGATCTTCCATCTTCCTCGAGAAATATAAACAAAACGTTATGCTAACTTGTACAATATATGTGCTCTGCTGACTCTGCTTTTGCTCACAATATATATCATCCCACACCTAATCAGTTTTGTTCTGAACACCGAAATCGCTACTCCTCCCTCATACTTAATAAAAAGAAAACCAATAGAAGACAATAGAATGAAAAACTCATAATATCTCTTGAGAGATTTTACTGTAGGGCACCACTAAATGACATTAGTGTTCTCTATTATTCATTAGAAATAATAGAGTGGTCTCTTTTTGGGACTAAGTAAGATAGAACTACAGTTACAGATGTGGGTTTTCTGCATGTCATTTGTGCTGTCAACAACATCTTGAGTCCCTGCCTGTTTCACTCTCTCCTTCCTACATTGTTTGGGTCCCTGTATCTTGTATGTTTTAAAACCCAGAAACCTTGATCCTCAGCCAGGGACAGTGGTTACGAGGGAGGCAAGGCCACAGAAAGTTACCCTGCTCCCAGGTCACTGTGGTCTGGAAGCCAACATGGGCTCACTGAGTAAACAAGTGGTTTTAGTGCGAGGGTGGCTCAGGGCAGCCGGTACAAGGGCGTGTGTTTTTACGGGTACGTGTATGTGCATGTGCCAAGAACGCTCAAAATTTTGGATAGGCCAATATAGCATGCTGTCTCCTGGAGCTTTTTTAGAAAATGTTGACTGCTCTTTATCTGAACTGGGGCCGAATATTTGTGTTATCTGTTGGGATTAAATATTCATTATAAGAGAGTCTTGAGGCTTGTATGTGCTGAGGGTGGGATGGCTGTTTAAACACATCTCATCAGTATCATTTCTCAGCATTGCCACTGACAGGCATTAGTGTACCGTCAGAAGAAATTAATCTATTAAACTGTCCTTCATGCATATTCATGTCTGGACATTACAATGGCAATAGACAAAACAAACTTGGCGTAACCAAATTAAAAGGCAGCGGCAGGATGATTTTGATATAATCAGATTAAGTATGACACTGCCAACTTGAGGAATTATTGTATGACTGTCCTCAAACAAATGTAATCATTTCAGATTATGTCAATCAGTGACGTGTGTCTTATTTTCAAAGAAAAATTCCATCTCAAGATAGATTTCCAATATTGCATGTCATCAGTATGATGGGAAGTGATGAGTCAAAACTTCCAGTTTCTAACTAACTGCTCCAAACAGGCTTCATCCCTGACACCACTAAACTACCCTCTGTCCTTGCTTCATTTTTTAAACTCACTGCTGCTGCTTGTGTTGTGCTACATGATCTGTGTGAGTGTATATTGTTTGTTTCATGTTGTAACAAATTTGGCCTTAATCTAACTAATTTTCCAGCATAGTAGAATAGAACTGTAACATTTTAGTTGTAAATTTGTACAAACATTTTATTTTTTCTGTATTATTGATTTTTCATCTTAGCAACAATCCTTAGACTGAAAAATAAATACACAAACTATGAATGCTACATATAATCAAACCAAAAAGATCAGTAGTCTGGCATTCATGTTCAGATTTGAAACACATAATCAGACAAAAGATTATATTTAGTCCTGATCAATCACGATCGATAAAGTAAATATCAGGACCTGGTGGATGTTTGCCTTTCTTTCGCATCAGCTTTGACCTGGCTTATTGCAGATCTGCTTTAGGTCAGTTGTCATAGGACCAAAGCAACATGTTAAACAAATGTATAATCTCCTACTAAAATAATCTGTCCATCTGCCCTTATGAGTTTAAAACAGACCGTTTGAACAGGTTATGATTGAAGCTTGACCCAACATCACATCAGTCACAGTTCACTCCTGCACATTTTTCCCCTTCAAGCTCTAGTTAAATCTAAAGTAGAGTAAAATACAATAATTAAATAGAAAAAAATATTAATTGTAAAAAAACAAAACAAAAAGAAACAACCAAGTTGTTGGAATAATAATAATAATGGAATAATTTATGTGTGGATTGATGGATACACACCATACATTATGTGGTCAATTACACACACATTTGTTGACAGTCAGCAGCCAAACTGTGGACTAAATATTGGAGGGGGAAATTTAAAAAAAAAAAAAAGTTTAATATGCATTTAATGGAACACATTATTTAACAACCATAAGACAAAAATTCATTGGTGTTTTAAGTGTTTAACTCATTAAATTATATGTAATTAACACTGGGTTAATTTTCTTCTTTTATTTTTCTACAAACTGAACAAGCGAGCTCACATTCTTTAATTACAAACCAAAAAAAAAAAAACCCCTACCCACCAATAATGTCAAGAGATATCTGGATATAATTTCCTGTAAATGCACAGTGTGTAACACAGACCTTTGTTTGTATAACTATAAAGGTCAAAATATGATACCAGCAATAGCTAAGAGCCAGTGGTGCAGTAAACTGTGTTATCAGTATGTGCTCTATATGTTGTTGAAGTGATATATAGGACATTAATGTCTTTATTTAATATTTCATACATTATTGTGTATATGGCATATTTTATATGCAATGTATATTTAAGCAAGATAATGTGGAGTTTCTCAAATTAGTTCGATGCAACTTGCTAATGAAGTTGAAAATCCCCTTCACCCACAACCACGCCTCAGGTTGTCCTACATGAATGTAGATAAATGCCTTTATCCACCACCTCCTTACTTTCTGTGTCCCATCTATACTATACTTGATTTTTTATCAGCGAAACAAGACAAACACAAAATGATTTAGCATGGAAAGGCATTACATAACATTCCATACATACAATAATGGGACAAGCATTACAGTGAATGATATGGTGCATGACTGTGTAGGAAAGAAAGAATGTTGGAAAGTCATGGTTTTTAAAGAGACCTGAGCAACACTGCAACTGAGGTGGTGTTATATTGTTTTTGGTCTAATCCCAGCGACGGGTTATTGTTGTTGTGTTTTTGGGTCCAACAGTTGCCAACAGTTGAGAAAGTTTGGTGCTCATAAGCCTCTTTGTGATTTTCCATCTTGTAATGTTGAGAGATTGAGATTGTTTTTGGGTAAGTAAATTCATCTGAGGTAAGGTTTTAATATTAACTATAGAATTTGTCCAATGAGTGCAAATTTGGTCCAGTGTTTGATGTCAATGTATTATTTTTTTAGCAAAGGGGTGTAATTGAGGTTGAACAACCTAGGAGAAATATTAATGCTTAAATATTTAATTTTGCCAGGGCGAAGTGGGAGGGGGAATCTCAGGATGCAGAATCCCAAGCATATTCAGACAGTGTTAGTATAGTTGATTTGTTCCAGTTTATCATGTAGTGCGAAATTGTGGAGAAGTTAATAATGATGTTGAAAGTTTTCAGGAGTAACACATAAGGGTTCTGTGAGTATACTAATAGATCATCGGCATAAGGATTAATTTTATGGATTTGCCATCCTATGTTCCTTCAGTTTTACTGCTTTGTCTTATTGCCTCTGCAAGTGGTTTGATAAAGATGGCAAATAGGGATGGTGAGAGTGGGCATTGTTGTCTGGTGGCCTGATGAGGTGTGAAGCTCACTGAGTATTTTGGTCTCAGGGACAGTGTACAGTTTTTCTTATCAAATATATCAACAACTCTTCAACTTCAAAGGGTGCGAAAGTCCAGAAAGAAAGAAAGAAAAGAAAAGTCCAGTTTACTTTATCACATTCTTTTTCCTAATCTAATAATGATTATGGTTTTGCCTTGTTTTTGTTTTTCTGAAACATGTCTGTCAGGGTGGATTAGGGGTGAGTGTTTCTGTTCAGGTCACTAGGCCTTTGTAAATAATTTTGGAGTCAGTATTAGTCAGAGAAAATAGTAGGTGGAAGGAAATGTTGGGTCTTTAATGTTTTTTAATGGCAGTGTCATCACAGTGGTATTCATATGCATAGTTATGGTGGATCCTGCAGTAACTCTGTGAAATAGTGGTGATTTAATATCCCGGTGTGTTGATAGGATTCAACAAAAAGTCCATTTCGTCCAAGTGATTTGCTATTTGACAGTTTATTCAGGGTTTTATTGAATTCTTCATAGGTTTATTTCCAAAATGTTTATTTACTATTAAGATAGTGTCAGTAAGTCCAGGTTGTTTAGAAAGACATCTATTTCTTCAGCATTGGTTGCTGTAAGATTTTTGAAACACATGATCTATATCCTTTGTATATTGGGCTATAGTACCTGTAGAATTAAGCACTGATGTGATAATTGGTTTTCCTTTTTTGTTGTAGTAAAAAATAAAGAAATAAATAAACTATGTGTGTGATACTTTCAAATTGGTATATTATTATTGGTATATTAGATTAGATTAGATTATAAATTCTCTGCTCTATGTTTTTTTTCAGTTCTTGTTGCTGTTTTTTCATGAGCAATGAATATGTCATGATTTCACCTCCTCTTACAGCTTTGCCTGTTTCTCATTACAGCAATGGGCTTATGAGCTTGGGTGTTAATTGTTTGGTGAACAGGAGCATGATGACAAGTTATGTTTTCTGGGATATGTTGGGTGAGTGAGTTTCTTCCAAGAAGAAGGTCACTTCTGGAGGAAGATTGATGGAGGGAGGATGGGACTATTCGGTTTCTCCACCTATTGCCAAATCCATAATTATTCATACACTGTCACATCAAATCATTTTAGAGGAGTCCCAGTGTCTTAATGGAGGTACTTGAGCTTATAAGTGTGAGGTTAATGGGAATATTGAGTTAAGTCTTCAGATACAGTATAAGAATATGGTGATTTTGGGGTTGTATATGTTGTTGAGTGTAAATGTTGTGTGGTTAACAGTATTAATAGTGAGGAAAATGCCGTGTGGATAAATTAGAGCTGTGTTGTTTTTATTTCCTAAAATTGAAGTGCGACTTTGTTGCTCTGTTTGTGGTTGTATGTTGATGAAAATATTTTTTTTCGAATTTGAGATGTTGTCTAAACCAGTTTCTTGTAAAATCATCTGCCATTAATTTTATATGACTAATGATTTTAATCCTTTTATGCTGAGTACGGATGCACCATTCATCCCACCTCTCCTATACTGTTGCCACTGATACAAAGCTGATTGAGCTGCACTAATGTTTCTCCAGTCCAGTGGGAGTACATTTGATAGACTGGACAATGAGTTAGGCTATAGGAAAATGTGCTTATGTGCGCACTGAGAATAGAAATACAGATCTTTAAATGGATATAATCAAAAGACTCCTCCATAACATTCCCTTACTAAAGAAACAAATACAATGTAAGAAAAGGGAGGGAAGAGGATTCTTTCAGTCTCAGTAAGTATTTGTTCTCTGCAGATTCATTTGTTCAGATCACTCTACATGGAAAGTGTGCTGGAACATTAAAATGGGTTTTTCTTTTTTGAACACAGAGTCTTCTATGAGTCTAATTAGCATTTATAGATTCATTGAGGAACTTGATTACAGCTTTTAAAGTCTGCAGATGGTCATTATGCTAATCCACAAGCCTTCAGTATGTACTTATGTAACCGCAGCATACAATGAAGGGTGTTTCATGATAGGGGAAGAAAGCACAAGTGAACTAAGTGCACTTTAACCAGAAAACTCTCAGGATTCTTCACTGTCCAAACAACAGGCAGGGCCCAGGTATGTTAAACTGCCAGTCAGGAGTTAATCACTAACCATGAGATCACAGGGTTAAAGGGGCAGCTGATAACTCAAGTGGGCTAACTAAACTACTGAAAAAAAAAAAAAACAAAATTAGAAATTAATGCTTTGCCACAGGCTGAAATTATTAAAAAACAAAGCTAAAACGATAACCCATAGAAGTTTAAGCATTAAAAAAACACAAGCCTCATAAAAACAGCATTTTTAAAGATAAAGTGTGATTCATGAAATATCTATTGTGTTTGATCGCTGTTTGTTTTAGTCTACCATTGCTCCACTGTGTCCTCCAAACAATTCCTATCCTTTGGTGATAGTGCACATTCATTTTGTCTTCGGTCTGTTGCAGCAACCTAATATAGCCCTGCACAGCCAGCCAGAGAACAAGGTCGAACACACACCATGGATACGTCTTCACCCCAGGCTAATTTCTTTAATTCTTAAACAAGATGTGCATGACAGAGAATTAATTTTCTGCGTAAACAAGTTACTGTTTCTTTCCTGGGGTTGTTTGGCTGGTTTTTTGTCAGAAGCTGCACATGATTAATAATGCTGTCCTACACCTTCTGTAGAGGGAATTAACACAAAATGTTGAAAATGAGCGTGGGTTTATAAGAGGGGACTGGGTCATGTGTGCTTTGTGTGTGTGTGTGTGTATGTGTGTGTGTGTGTATTGGGCTAAAGATGGAAAGCTTTTGTGCACACTCGCTGTGTGGTTGCACACATATTTAGTACAGTATTGCAAACTCATGTGTCTTTGCATTGTGTCCTCTTGAATGTCACCAGTGTGCCACAGACCACATGTCCCTTCGTGCAGCAGATAATGAGCATATTAATATGTACATACCCAGCCAGGTTAATGCCTGCCTGGCACTCCAATTTCACGGCCCAGTCTCAAGTTGAGGCAGTTTCTGCAGCTCCAATAGGCCGCGGATTCTTTCTATCAGATGAAGCAAGAAAAATGTAGTTCTGAATTATTGAACAGATACATGACTGACAGGCTGGCTGATGAAAATGAAGGGGAAGGAAACAGAAAAGGAAGAAAGAACAAAAATTGGTATAGTGAAGTTGATTGATGCCAAAGATAACTTTAGGTTAGGGGTTGACACTAAAATATACTGATAGAAAATATGGCTACAAGGGTTGTGGTGGAATGGACAAAATTGCTGAAATTGCTCTTCAGTGCTCTATTTTCTCCTTTTTCAAAGCACCTAAAAGTTATTCCAGGCAATCCATCAGAGATGAAGTCTTAGCTTCATAACTTTCAATCCAACTCATGATATCTATTTGACAGTTGCGCTCATTGCTTTTGTTTCTGACATTGCCGCTCCGGGAAGACAAACTGTGTCTTAAAGCAGATGGAGTCGAAAAAACAGCTGTCTACTGAATACAGAAAATTCCCTACATGGTAAATATTTTGTGATGTGCTAATTTCAATAAAATCTGCTGATATTTGTCAGGCATTAAGTGTCAGAGAACATTTTTTATCTAAAAGTCATTGCAAATGTCAGACAGATAAAAAAAACTCCTATCCATGGAGCTGCCTGACAGACAGTGTGGTCAGACTAAACGGTGGGATGTGGTAGGAGGTGGGATTTTATGAGTGTGCGTGTGTGTGTTATCCTGTCTGGCTGTGTCCTGACTTTACAGTGTGTCTGTGTGCTTTCTGAAGCTGAGTGCCAGACATACCTTATATCTTTTTATGACCACTTTTAAATCATATGTCAACACAGCCAGCATTTTAACCACATTCTCTGTGGAAGATGCACATTTATCTCTACATGCTGTGAAACACAACGTACATTGACAACTTCACTGCCTCTGGAACAATTTCAAACTTTTCACTTGAATTAGTTTCCCATTAAACATCAGTGCCTGGTTTTTCCTCATAATCTTTTGATATAAAATGAATACCAACTATTCTACATTACATATTTATGACAGAATTTATTTCTCTTGCAGGTTTTGTTTCATGTGTTTTAGTGTTGAGGTCTTCCATGCACCACTTTGTATTGTCCCCACCACCCCTACATAAACTTTTCACAGCACCTCAAGGCTACTGTGAAGAACTTTGCATGAATACAAACAGAAATTTGTTTGCAGATATTTTTTCACATTATCTTTCTCCTGCAAACAAGAAGCATTCAGACGGATTCTGAATAAACAGGTTTGAAGAGCTGGAGCAGCATTAACGGAAAAAACATTTTGGAATCTAAATGGAAAGTTGAACTTTTGAATCTCAACACAAAGAAAAGTAATGCTCTTTAGAAAAAAGTGTTGTTGATATGTACTGTGAGCAAGTTCTTATTTATGGAAAATAGATTTCTTTGTCCTGTTTTTTAAGATTAAAAACATCACATATGAATTGAGGGGAATACATTTTTTTTTTCATTAACTTAAGTGTAAATTAGTTAATTAGATTTAAAAAAAAACAAACAAACAAAAAACTTTTTCCTTCTGTGTAGTGACTTTTTAGAAGGGATTAGGTTTGTGTGTATGTGTGTGTTTAAGGTGTGTATAAGGTTTGTTGAGCTTTTACGTTTTTGTGACTTATTAGTGGGATGAACCAGATTAAAACTATTTGACAGCGTGTGACACCAAATATATAGGACAACCTTCAGCAGGCCAGAAGTATATTCACTCATACGGAGTTTGTAATGAGTATTTAATCATTAGATGATTATTTTTTTTTACAAAGTAATGTAAATTCATTTCCTTTAAGCGCCATGAACAATGGATGAAGATTCCAAAGACAGATTTTGCGGTCATGCAAACATGAAGTATAAATGTTTTGCTCATTTTGAAGAACAAAATGTTACTCTCCACTTCAAAAATGTCAAAAAACACATTTATATGTAAGAGAGGACAGAGGACCAACCAAATGATCTATGAGTATGACAAAAGAAGATGGTGTAGCACTGATGCTTGATGCAGAAGAAGCTCTAAAACAAACCTAACAACACACAGGGTCATTTTGAGAACATTTTGTTTCATACCCAGAGGAGTTGGAAGAAAAAAAGTGATGATATTTATGAATATATAAAACATCCTTACCTACGAAATGCATTTTTAATCCAAAACGCTTCTATTCTGTGAGTCAGAACCTCAGGGCCAGCTACTTCTTAATCAGGCAACACAAATAAAAACAAACATGGCCCTGGTGATGTCAGCACTTTCCATAACCAAAGAGAAATTCATAGCAGCCTCTTCCAAAACACATAGGCTGTACAGCTGTTGGATAGCAGACAGCTTACAATGCAACAAAGAAGTTTTGTATTAAACACATTAAAATAACTATTTGTATGTTTGGAGGAAACATCAGTTCAACATTAAACCTTTTTTCTTTACTCAGCAAGAGCTGCCTCCAGTGGTGGAAAGCAACGGCAATGTTAACGCTTGTCTTTTCTTCTACTGAAGTTAGCACACTAACCATCATGGCCTTAGCCCATCATGTCACCGCAGCCTCCAATCCAATAAAAACAGAGTTTACAAACTGCTTTGACAAACGAATCAGAGTTACAGAGGGAAGACAAAGAGTATACTTCAATTCAGATGCAGGTAGCAGATGCGGCACGTGCATCCACTCCATAAAAATGAGTTTTAAGAAGTGATTTAAAAGAAGTCACTGGCCTTGTTTCCTCTGGAAGGTCGAGTGCGGTCGCGTCTAGATTGAAGCCCTGACTTTGGAACAGCCAGAAGGGCTCCACCCAAGGATCTAAGGCTGCGTACTGGCTTATGTGGTGTTAATAATTCTGTTATGTAACCTGGAGCCAGGCCTTGGTGTGTTTTAAAAGTGAAGTAAAATCTTAAAATCAATTGTAAAAAGGACAGGGAGACAATAACTGTATTATGATGCTAATGGTGGCCAAAGTGCTACTCAAGCGACAATCACTATCACCCTCTGGCAAGAAACCATGTTCAGCGGGATAGAAAACTCACAAATTGCCCCTTTAACATCTGTGATATCCACAGCTGCACATTCAGGTAGAGGACGGCTGATTAATGAACAAAAACAAGAGAACAAATAATTGGGTGAAGTCAGTCTAATGACTCACAGAAATGCAAATTGTACTGGGGAGAATAAGTCTGTGACAAATGGCATTCAGCCCTCTTTTGTAGCAGTATTGCAGATATGCAGCAACAGAACACTTTGAGAATCTCTGAGGCAGTGTGTCCAGCATTTCAATGCCTTCTGAAGGACAGTGTGGAATTGGCTTTTTGAAACCACACATGGAGATTTGTACCGGTCTGCATCACATTATACGCATCTACTTGACAGCGATACATTGGTATTTTGTTTTATATATCTATTTCATTTTATTTGTCACATACAGTAGATGTTTTTTTTTTTTCTATTTACCATGACATTTTTTATTTGGTTGCATATGATCATAGTTGCACTATTGTGCTAACCAACAGAAGCTGCCAAATAGGGGAAAATGTAGCCACAGAATATTAACTTGTGCATATTATAGTATGCATTTCAAACATTCTCACTGTAATATCTTATCTAGTGCATGACCTGTGTGCTGAAAATATTTCTGGCCATGTCTGACGCGGTGACAGTGTTGCCAACAGTCATGTGAGGAAACTGTTCTTCAAAGATTAAAGTGTCCAGATGATGTCATAAATGAAAATATTTGCTTTAGACCGCCGCTGTTAGCAGAGGAAGCGGCCAACGTGAAACAATGTCATAATAAGTGGCTAGTTTATCCAGCCACTGTTTGTGAAGGTCCAGAAAGCTGTAACAACAAAGCTTTCCAGCTGGCTACAGTGAGGTTGTAATGGGCCAAAGCATACTGAAAGATCCCATCCATCACTGACAGAGAAAATCATCTACTGTACAAACCTGAGTCGCAGCTTTTATCCATTAATTGATATTCAATAATTATAATGGCAGACGTGTATAGAAATTGTACAAATGCAATCCCAGTGCAGTTTATCAGGTTGATTAAGTTTGTTTAAAAAGCATATATTGAATGTATGTACTTGTAATCTAAATCACAGTCATGGAAAATGTTTATCCAGTGCAAATATGTGTAAATGCTGCAAAGATTATACTTTAATATTTGTAATATTTGTAATTTCGAATTTGCAACTACATTTTGTGTCCAACTGTGGAAACACCACCACTTTGAAATAGATTTTAAAATGCAAAAGCAGCATCATATTTTATACACTTTCAGCATCTGCAAGATCTGCAACAAGGCACCTGAAACCAGAGCCACCACCAGATGAGGGCTCTGGGTTACTTTGGTCTCTCTATGCTGCTCTGTTAATGTATGTTTCCCAAAGAGGATCCGTCAAGTGGACTCGTCTTGCCAAAACAACACTGTAACTATTCCTGGGCACAGTGAAGATCAAAATGGATCGGCCACTTGGGTAAACATTTACATTTCTCAGAACAAATTTGCACATCTGAGTGTGAATTTGCAAATCATATTTTCTATCTACAAGTCTCATTTCATATTTGTAAAGGTCAGATGAAGTCCTGAATATATTTCCATATCACAGAAGAGATACAATTAGATTTACACATCAATATTGCAGGTAATATTATATGATCAAGGCAGTAGACAGGATGGCAGGACGTCTGATATCAACGATGTAAATTGTGTAGTGGGTACTTCATGAAAAGAACAGCATCGGTATCAACAAAGTGAACACAAATAGTTTCATCAGAATATCAGTGGTCAAAATGCTCAGGATTTTGCCACAACCGGCACTGATAATCAAAGAGACATCTAAATAATGATATCATCTCTATATATGTGCCACTCTACATCTCAAAGCACCAACGTGTACCGCCTCTAGCACTGACCTTTGAGGAACCTCTTCTCTAGCACACATATTTTACACTTCAAAGTAAGCAGTTAAATTATTCCAATTAGGCCGGCAGCACTGTTCTGGTTGTACCAATCTGCTGATGAAAGAACTGCCTCACAACTCATTGCAGTTGTACATTATACATATTCACTGGACTGTTTAGGGAGAAGTCGAGGTGTCGTTGCAAAGCCGTACAGAGAATTTAGAAGATTATCCATTATTAGATGTATTGTTTTGAAAAGAGAGGGAGCGTCACTGGTCACTTTGTTTTTACCAGCAATTATCCACATAGCTTGCAGACATCCAGGATGGAGTTAAGATAAAGCTCTTTGATGCAAACACAGAATAAAGCTATGGCTTCCTTGCTCTGAAATGAAAAACACTCTGGTGACTGATGGCTTTTTGATCACTGTAGGATTTATATTTAATGCACCAAACAGACTGGTAAAGAATATGGCCAGATGGGAACTGAATTGGAGGCATTTTACCCCTCATGGATTTTTAGTCTGCAATATTGATTTTGTATGCGTTGCACCAAGGCTGGCTGAAATAAACTGCGTGCGGTCCATGCCAGTGGAGTTGTCTTCTTCTCTACGGCACTGACTCTGCCGTCATCCAGTGAGCGTTTCATCTGCCTTTGAAGGAGCAGAACCAAGGGAATTATACAGGGGAAAATTGCCGATAAAGGCTGTTACGTCCGCTGTAATATCCCAACCAATTTCCTGACCAATAATGTCGGGGAAGGCAAAGTAATGAGAGCAAAGCAGTATTACCCCACCATCTGCTCTCTCCTACCACTTGGTCTGTCTTTTCTCTCTGCTGCTTTCTATTTACTCTATATGGCTCATGTTCTCCCTCTCTCTTTTTCCACACCCCCACATTGAGCTTTCTTTCTGTTAACCCTGTACTTTCCTCTACATAGTCTGTTGTCTAAACTGTCCAGCCCACTCTCAGAGGCTGCCTTTAGTGTCCAGCTCTTGTTCACCACATCTGAGCATCGCTCACATTCAAATCACTCTCAGTCATTGTAAGTGGGAATAATGAAGGATCTTTCTCGCCTTCGCATGCTGTGTGCATACACCTCATAGTGTATATGAAAG
Source organism: Rachycentron canadum (assembly GCA_038496675.1). Lineage (NCBI taxonomy): Eukaryota > Metazoa > Chordata > Actinopteri > Carangiformes > Rachycentridae > Rachycentron > Rachycentron canadum. The sequence goes on along the minus strand of CM076664.1, from coordinate 1,513,084 downwards.
TGGCTGTCTTCCATCTGAGGAGTTTTTGAAGTTCTCAGTGTCAGCAGAGCTTCGTGGAAGATTATAAATAATATATGTGATTTTGTGGAAAATGCAACTTTTGTTATCTATTGATAATGTGTTTTTTTTTTTTTTTTTGGTAGCAACAGATATACACACTCAGCCAGTTAAAGATGAGAAACTCACTTTAAAATATTCATGAGAAGTGTTGTTTTTCCATACATATTGTGTAGTTTTTTTAAAATACATTTTGTTTACTTTTAAAGAAACAAATCCCAATGCTCGTGAATATAAATGAGAAATGAAATGCATGTGTAATATTAAAGTATTAGTATACCAACCTCTTTTGTTATGACTTTGCAAATTAAATTTTTAGTAATTTTTTAAGACATCCCACTGCACTGCAGACTTATGTGTGTGCCACCTGCCACTTGGGAGCATGTTCAACCCTCTCTTTTTCTCACACAAAATACCTATTACATATTCAGAGAATAACACTACTCTCAAGATAATTAAGGTTCAGTGCAGTTATTCATTGCGAATGTTAAAAAGTGGATCTGTAAGGAATCTATTGCCTCTATGTTTACATCCATGTGGGCATAGGGAGCATAAATAATTGATACATTTTACAGTAATAAAATGCAAAGCAACACCACCTCAAATAACACTTGTGAGTCAGGAGGGTCAGTAGTTCGACCCCCTGCTATTCCGGTCCGTGTGTCAAAGTGTTTGAGCAAGACACTGAATTGCTCTTGATGGCTGCAGCACCTTGCATGGCAGATCCACTGCCAACAGTGTGTGAATGGGTGAATGAGAGGAAAACTGTATAGTGCTTTGTCTGCTAAGCTAGACCAGGGTTATGTGAGTGAGGTGGTACTTCAGCACAGTGGTGCTCTGAGCTAAATGTCAACATCAACATGGTATCACGCTCACAAAGACAACGCTGAACATGATGGAGTTAGTCAATTTTTACCATGTCCACCAATTTAGTTTAGCTGGTTTGCATGATACCATTTACTAGTTAGCATTAAGTACAATGGACAGCTGAGATTGATGGGTTTGTCATTAGTTTTGCAGGTATTTGGTCATAAACCAAAGCACTGGACAACAAACAAAAACAAAAAAAATCTGACAATGGCACTAGATGAAAAGTCTGGCGACCACCACAGTTAATGCAAGTTCATCCTGAGGGGGCATGAATGACTGGACCAAATTCCCTGAGAAATAATTCACCAGTCATTAAAACAATTTGCTAAGTCCAAGAGATGTCAGTTATGTGAGTTAGTTATGTGATCAGTAATGTTGCGTGATCAAGAATGTCTACATAAGTTCATGTCAATGCATTAAGTAGTTATATAGTATATGATACTATTTAAATAGTAATAAATAGATATTTGTCAGGACCAAAGTGCCGGACTGATCCAATCAACAGACTGACTGCCATCACTCAAGTACTGAAGAACCACCACTACTTTGTAAACCAAAACATACTATATTTTTCCAGATATACTATTAGTTACATGGGTTTGAGACTGCTTTTTGTTAATGCTAATCCTGATACTACTACTGTCCTTTTATGTGCTATGTATTAAGGTGATACCAAGCTTACTGAAGACAAAATCTGTGTGCATAAAAATGAACTGAGCAGAGTGGTGCAGTTTTTTCAGAGCCAATAATGTAATATAATATAAGGAGTATGAGAAACACGAGAAGAGATGTGTAACGCTCCGTATCATCAAGTTTAGGTAAAATGCTTTTATAGAGTGTGTCGTTTTCAAACCAGCTCATTTTAAATGCTTTGATTTGTATAATTTCACTGTCCATTCTCTCCTCTAAAGGCATTAAATGTTGAATGTTGAGTGGGTACACCAGCACTTAGGATGCCCCGCTGTCTTACCTCTGTGGAGAAGAAGGCGCTGTGACATTTAGGCCTCCGTGTTCTGCAGGCCCTGGGCCAGCTGTGAAAGCTGGCCAGGGAGAGTTGCTGAGTGTGGGGTGGAAATGCCAGCAGTCAGTCAGGTGGTGCGTCACCATCTTACCATTTTACTGTCATTGAGTTGAGGTGACTGTATGACCCATAACCTTAAAAACGCTCTTCTGTTCCTGATTTAATAAGTTAATACACTACCACACACACGATTCTCTTCACTCACACTAAAATAATTTGTTACACATGACAAATTATTCCTCAAACATAGTATGGAAACAATGTAGGTAAGTGTAATGGAGGTTAGAGATTGCATCTGTCCTTCCATGCAACCCTGCACACGACATAAAGGAAACAGTGACTTGCTCATGTACAGTAAGAGCTTTTTCTTCTTCTTTTCCTTTACAGTGGCCAGTGTCCAAGAACAGTCACAGTGGTTTCTGAGCAACCCAGTTTGGCCAAAGCCTTAGAGGGGAAATCCACATTTTACCACAGCTGACCACACACACACCCACTCGTCTGGATTCCACAGCTTGACCTCAAACACACATCAAGTCAACACAGACTTGTGACTGCACGTCACACAGACAGACACAAACAGCACCAACCTGCCACCCACACAAGCCCCAGATACTCAAGGCTCTCATTAGGCCCTGTAGAAGTCTAAACATACACATGCTCGTGCAAAAGGTATGGTTGTACACATGCACACAGACAGACACAAGACATTCACCTGGACAGCTTCAAAACATAACACACTGCACGTACATAAGATATATACAGGAGGTGAGTGATGAGTTTTTAAAGGTTAAAATGCACCAATAAAAACATTATTCCTCTGTAATTGAAACCTTATTTGCATACAGTATCACACTGTTATCAAATAACACTGATCACACATTCTTTTAAACCACTTTCTACCCTCATGCACACAGCAGAACTGAGGGCCTTGACATGTGTCACTACTCTGTGGCAAAAACCAAAGTCATGGTTTCACAGTCATCGCCCACAAGGACAACAGACACTGAAGTCACCATCTTTCAGTTTCAATAAACACAGAGCTTAAAGTTCGCATTTTGGCCAACATCTAAAAATTTTAGGGGGTTTTCTGAAGAGAAACATATAAGTCCAACATTTGATTAATTGGTTTCATCTTATATGCAGTGCTGAATAGGTCTTTTTTTTATTTTTATAAACAACAAGCAGTGAATATTTTGAATGAGTCACCATAATATGATTGAGTTGCTGCTCATTTGTTGCCACAGCTTCTCTGTGACTGCATCAAACCCATGTTTTCTGCTTTTTCATCCGTGGGCTTCACACCTTCCACACACGCACACACACCACACATTTTTTCCACCCCATTGAAAACACTAATGCTTGTATCACAGCTCAAGTGTTGCGCATTTTGACAATGCCTCTTCACTGCTGACACCGCGCTCCTTCCCCCAACTTCATCCGTCCCCAGTTTTGGAGCAGAGCTTTCCCCGGTGCCTTTTCACCGCGAGTAATTTGAACGCGCTTCAAAAATGTGATGAACAATGGGAGAAATGTTGTGGGCTGATGCAGACAGGGACTAATGCATATTTATTTCATTGAGTAGCGCTGCTTGGCAAAGCCACCATAGCACATACCCAGGGTAATGGCTTGACAAATCAGATCTGTCAGACTATCCACACTTGCCACTCGTCCTTCCCCTGCAGGTAAAGAGAGAGCTAACTCACCAGAATGAGGAGAGAACAGAGGAGGCACGTACCACACCTAAGTACAAGTAGAGGAGAATATTGGCAATTTGTTTTATTTTATATACAAGCAATTTGCTGCCCATTTAAGGAAGATGAGAGGAAAAGTAGCTGGTTAACATTAAAAGGTGATGAGTTGTAACCATGGCAGCAGAGCTGTTTATCTAAATATAAAACAGAAAAGTCTCATAATATCTACTGGTATGATTATTTATATTGTACACATGAAAATCTCCTGATAGAAAAGTACATCCTGTTCTGAACAAAACTGCTAAAATTCACTTAAGTGTGAATTCTTCAGCATTTTGTACATGCATGTGTGTGCATGTTTTGTGTGTGCATGGGCATACAGCTGTTTCAGTTTGAATTTGTATCCCATTCCCTTTTTCATTGTTTTGTTGGAGCCAAATAACATGAATTTTGTTATTTTTAACTGGTACTTTGATGTAAGCAGTGCACTTAAATAATATTTCTGGGACAAGGTTTCAGTTGTTCTGTCATTTCATTGCAAGATTTCAGCAAAGGGGAACAAACTGATCTGATCTGTGACAGGAGAAAATGTACTGTATATATTTTTCTATGCCCCTTGTCATGATTGGTGCGATATTAACTTTACCTCCTAGCAAAAATGTATCTCTTTTGAGTTAATTATGATGTAAAAGGTTTTTTAAAAGTAATGTAATGACCCCAAAGAATTTTGCTAATATACAAGGTTTCATACAACAATGATTCTCAAAGTCAAAGTATGAAATAAAATAGGATGTACTTCCTTGGCTTTGAAAAAAACATAATGAGAAGGCTGGAGCTCCTGTGGAGGGGCTATATTTGGGTGGTTCCTTCAACAGCCTTAACACTCTCTGTGAGGCGCCCATATTTGAATGTAGCCCTTCAGACATTAAGAAAACACATCTGTCTTAAAGGAAGTAGCGGTGACTGCCGCTATGGATGTAGTCGTATAGTGCAAACACTGCAATGTCAATACTGACATAGTTAGAGTGGATGCTACAGTCAACACAATGAACAAAAATAGCTGTTTGATATTGTTAGTGGCAAAAAAATATATATACTCAGCAGGAATGCAGATACATACAGGACTCAGAAAACAGGAAACCAAATGATAACATAGAAAGCATATGGGACCAATATGGTTTCTGCGGTATGCATGAAACAGCTGGGCCACCAGGCCGCAGACATGAGATGTATTTTTGTGTGTGTGTGTGTGTGTGTGTAATGCACAGACTACTAAAGCTAAAATCTCTATACTTAGTAACTTTGTGTTAGCTTTAAGTAACTGGTGACAAATTCTTTATTTTCAATTTTGCCAGGTAACCTGTACCTACAGTAATAACAAGAATAGAGTGGGAAAGGTCAGCGTGGAGAGGGTCTGTCATCTGGTGACATGAAGTGACCTTTTACAGCAGCTACTGTCTGTGAAAAGGGACTGGAAACATTGCCACAGCCGTATTCAATTAACAACAAATGCACTGTCTTGCACTTCTTCCAGTAATTCAGTATATTTACCTCTAAATTGTTGCCCAAAATCACAGTTTTGCGACAGGGGGAATAAATAACATCACGCTTTGGAAAATACAATTAAATTGAATTAATCAGTTAAAAAAAATAGACAGCAGCTCTTATTAGTTTAGTGACACTTGTACTTTTGATATGTGCTTTGTCCTGATTATGTTTCCTTCAAATGATTTTCCCATATCACACATGGCTCTGTCTGTGTATCAGAGCAAGAAACCACTCCAAACAGAGTGGTCACAGCTATTCAGAAAGTAGACAAAAAGTAACACTCCATGGACTTAATTAACTTAATCACAGTTAGAAAGACTGTTGCGCAGCTGGGTGCTATTGGCTTTGCAGCATGTTTTCCAATTTACCAAGTTTCTAAAACAACATAAATAGACTATTGCACCAAAAAGGCCAAATCATCTGTGCACAAGTCATAGGTTCAGCTACAGAGGCGAAGTGAAATGAATATGGTAAGTGTTGTATATGGCCACAGTAGCGGTGTAAAACAGAAAGACTGAGAGAAACTGGCAAAAGTAGCTAAATTATGTGGCTCTGAATAAATGATAAATTATCTAATTTGCGTGTTCAGCTGCTGAAACTTTGCTATATGCTGGACCAACAATGTGGCTATGATGAGCTTTAAAAATTTTTTTTGTCCTTTTACATCACCTGGTTTGAGGTAGACCTCAGTCAGCCAATATAAGATGACAAGTACTGCTTTTCATGTAGGAGACATCCTACCACAGTTTGCTCTGTCCACAGTGTTGCGTAGTCTAGAGAAAAGAAGATGATGCAATGACGAAAACTCTGTTGTAGTTTTATGAAAACTAATTTCTGTGCACATTTACAGCATGCACATGTCACAGTTACTGACAAATAGAAAGACTTTTATTTTAGCAGGTCTTGACAGGATGTTTTGGTATGTTTGTCATATGTGACAGATAAGCCTTGATTTAACAGTGTGCTGGGTGTGACATCTGTGGAGGAAGGACTGAAACAGATATAGTGCCATTAAATATACATGTGGATGGAGCTAAATTTCCCCTCTGATGACTGCACTGTGTTGTGAATGACATTTTTGTGGCATTGTGCTGTTAATTAAACATCAGCCAAAATGTGAAAACAGGGTTTTAAGCTCTCAAACAAAATATCTCATAACAGTCTTGTCTCAAAATGCAGACAGTTCATCTTTAAATCGCCTTAGGAGCTGAGCCGGATGCAACTGGACTTCTTTTAAGGTGCCTTCAACTCAGCACTTAAGACTACCATGACCTGGATGACTGAGATTCTACACAAACGTATTCATCTTTAAGTATTGTGAAACATCTACTTTTGTTCTATTAGAGCTGGAACAATTAGTTGGTTTTAGTCTTTTGTAAGCAAACATACCAGTCAGAAAGTCTTTGTTATATAGGAGCAAAAACAAAGTTTCTATGGGCTTTGGATTGTAAGTTGGATAAAACCAAACAATGGCAGCCTTATGTTTACAAACCTGCAGAACAGACAACAAGGATGAACAACATGCTGATGCAGGCCAGTGTTTCTGCTGCTGTACAGTGTGCAATAAAAGAGACTTTAGGCTTTAGTCTGGTGGAACAGCTTTACAGGGACCTGGTTTTACTGACAGACCGTGGAATCAATATAACTGAGACCCATGTCACATTACATTTTGTTTGTTTTGCTCTGACCAATTTGTAATTTGTGCTCTGGTTTCATTGTATGAGCATAAAAATGATCATTTGGATCTCCGCTGAAGTGTGCAAAACCCAAATGTTGCTGGTGGATGGAAATGTCACCCATAATAACCATCTACATCTCCATATAATGCTGTTTTTTATTCTTGGCATGTAATATAGTTATGCAGCTGTGGTTATAAACATAGTGCCATGAACTGTATTTGGAAACATAGGTTTTAAATGCATCAAGGTGATCTAATAATTCTCAGTAATTTAGAGACGCAGCAAAAATTTATTATTTATTCTTTCCTATTTCATACACATTCAGGGTCTCTTCAGAATTCACCCCAGCAGATATTCCCTCACACAGACTGGGAGGATGGACTATAACAAGTAATGTGAGATCAGGGTGAATATAACAAAATAGACTGCATTCTGCTAACTCACCATAAGGTTACTTGAGCCAGATTTATATATAAGAGTACAGAATAAATCCAACTTTAACTAGTAGACAACAACATCAAAGGATGAAAAATCACCACTCTGATTTGAGAGGCACAAAGGCCTTCATTGCTACAGGCTAATAGTCTGCATGGAGAGAGCTGGCAGTAGGTGGAGAGGACACATGTGATGGCCTTGTTATCAACAAAAGGGCAATGTGAATCACAGCACGATGCAACCTTTTCAAGTTCTTGTTAAAAACCCTTGTTATGGAAAAAGTGTGTGTTTCTGTGTATAATGAAGTCGGCGGATATGCGCAAAGTAAGAAGTGTTTATATCAGTGTGGATGTGGGCACTGCAGTGGTAAGATACAATGACCGGCAGGTGGAAGTGACTGTGAATGATTGCGGCTGTGAATTGGAGCAGTCGGTCTAACACTAACCTTCCACAGTGACTGTCCTTTTCCATCAGATTTACCTTTCCTTTTCTCCCCTCTCTCTACATTCTCTTCTCCCTTCATGAAGCACGACGGTAATTGATTTCATTTGTGCTACACAAGCTAATATTCAATCACCGCAAGCTCCTGACCTTTGAAGTGTGAAACACTCAGCTGTGCTAATTCTGTCACCATCCGATCAGCGTTGTATACAGAGGCCTGCTAGTCCTCTGCCACCAGGCAATAATGGGTTATCTGCTTAGCTTGCTAAATGAGGTGTAAAATGAAAGGGCACATGGTTTATTTTCCATATTTTTTGAGAAAAAGGCAGCTGTGTTTACTTAATGAATCTCAGTTTCTCTGGTCACTGTCATAACAGCCTGAAAGTAAGTCACCATTTGTTTCAGGACATGGCTGAAGGATGGGATATACAGTTGTTTTCAGTTTCACTAATTCAATATTTCAGTGCTTTGAAGAAATTATACTCTACTATACTATATTGGTTCAACGTTTTCAGTAAATTTTGCATAATATATAATAATAATATATTTTGCATAAGTTTTTGTAGTGTTTCTTTTTTTATTATTAATATATCTCTGATCTTCATTGTTAATGAGGTAATTAGGTTATTGGAAGCCCATATGTTTACGTATAGATTTTTCCACAACATGAAGGTCATTTGGTCTTAAGAGTGGATAAGGCTCAATACACGGTTTCTACAGAAATGAAAACTTTTTTTTCCTTCACTATTACAGCAATCAATACAGACAAGTGTGGCAAGGCTGAGGTGCAAGATTGCTGTTATTGTAAAAACATAACTTGGCAAGGTCCACTAGCAGAGGCCAATGTATTTGTGATTTGTTTAAAGCTCGTGTCAGATGGGGGATCACAGTGGTCAGTGCCTAGAAGATGTGATTCTTTTCTTTACATGTCAAATGCTTTCTGGCAGGTTTCTGCCCAGCGAAAATGAGAAACACCGTCTGTGCATTCTGAGGTGAGATTTTCTAGGCACAAGTGAAAGTTTTCGGCAAATTGGCAATGTGGGCCACTGACATGCTGAAAAGAAACGACTATCCTTTTCACCTGAAACATAACCCTGGTCTTACAGGAGATCGTAATTCTCAATTTGCCTGCTGCGATAGAAATTTTGTTTTCCTTCTCAGGAGGAGTGTGGAGTGTTTTTTGCTTTTAATTTTGCAACCTTGAGACCAACTGTGTTACATCTAGTCATGAATGATGTATGGCCTGGTTCTTAGTGTGGGGCAAGAAGACATAGAGGAATCACAAAGACATTCAGGAAATGAACAAATCAGATTCTAGGAGGAAACACATCACAGTCACGTTCTAGAAACAAACACAATTGAAAAATTTAATAGTCACATTCTAGGAAGAAACAGTGACTAAAATTCAATTCAATTCAAATTCAGTCCCACGCTGGGGAAACTGCAAAATCAGGGGAGAGCGCGAATGCAGTAGCCCACTACCAGAAATTATGCAATTGAGATTTCACGCATTTGGGGAATTTGCAGGGGTCAGCAAAAGGAAAGGTGTCAAAACCACATTCCAGGAAGAAACATTTCATGATCACAGTCTAAAAAGGCATGTATCACAACCACACACAGCTGGACAAAGTACACTTGAGCACTGCTTGAGTCAGATTATAGATGCTCCTGGTCAAATATTACTCCAGGAGAAAGTTGTTTAATCCAATTTTTATTTGAGTTTAAGTATATGAGGACTTGCTTATGTATTAGTAAGTATTCAAAAGTATCTTTTTTATATCAATGTATATATATGTGCTATAACCCCAATAGAAATGACCATGAAAACACACAGCTAATACAAGTTAAACAAACGTTAGAAACCCAGACATGCTTTCTTACGTTTGCGGGTGAGTTCAACACAGAGAGGAAAGAAATCTTTCTAAAATTTCAAACATGGACTGAAGATGAGGCCGTGGGGGCTCCAGTTAGGAGTCATCTGCCTCATCTTTATCTAACATAGCCCCTCATTCAGGCTCAAACCGAGCTGTTGCAAAATGCAGCAAACACAACATGACAGAGTGTAGGAGTTGGCTGTGATAGCTTTTCCAAAATAAAAGGAAATTTACTCAGCTGACTAAAAGCTCTGCTTCATGGTAATGAGTACTTCATAGAAATGTAGTGGAGTCCAAAGTACAATATTTGTGGACTGGGGTGAAAGTCATATGTTTAAATAACAATAATACTCAAGTAAAGTACAGATACTTAAAAAACACACAGCTCTCAAGTAAATGTACGGCCCACAACTGCAACCACTTTCCAGAGAGGAACACAACACAATCATATTCTATCGCTAATGTTTTGAAAACCAGGACATTATCCTTGAGGCAAGACACTTCAAATACAAAGACATTTACATGTTGGTTGTGTTATTAATTTTCCATTAAAGTCTGAGCCTAGTAGGTGGGTTAATAAGGTTATTATGAGTTTGGCAGGAAATTAAAACTGCTAATCAGGGATTATTCATAAGTAGAAAATCATGTTGTTTCCTGGTAATCCAGTGTGTTTCTCAGCTTTACACATGACATTCCACACAAGCCATCGTGTTTGTATTTTCAGTGGCAGAGCAGAAAGCCTGATATTGATCTTAAAACCATCTGAATGTTGTGTGCCGTCCAACCTTAAAGGTGTCACACAGGCATTGTTGATCCAAAGACATATGATGGTTATCAGTGACTTTTATCTAAATATTCCTATAATGGCTAACGAGATGTGTTTTACAGTGAGAACCATTTACCAGTATCCAGTTAGCTGTTTTTTAGTGACAAGGTCATAATCAGTTTTAGTTTAATATTCAAAATTCAGTTGACGCTCCCTCCAAAAGGATGTACATATTTTCTCAAGTAACTAGTAATCATTGTTTATTCCATTTTGGAGTAATTCTATGAAAACTACCTATCAAGAATGGGACACTATATGACAACCCACTCAATCACTCTGGCAGCGTTCCTCGTTCCTCTCTAACTTAAAGTGTATATTGACACTGACAGCTCAAAACACGGTCTCAAAAAACAAGTGTCAAGCCCTCTGTCAAAAGGATGAAAAATAACACAGCTGCTCTCACCCACTGTCTCTGGACTATTAAGCAGTCAAGGCCACACGCTGCACAGTGCACTGCAAGAATCCAGGACAGATAGTCCCACTTTTTTCCACTTAAATTTCAGTTACCCCCACCAAGAGTGACATTTCAGATATTTGACAATTCGTGAAAGCGAAAAAGATGATTATTGTTAGGGTCTGTCTTGCTGTTTTTGGTGGCCTGTGTGCATGCTGATGTCTCCTAAGTATATACCACACAACCCAGAATTATCTTATTTTTGTCCATCTATTTACAAAGTGCTGTCACAAAAGAAAAATGCATCTTTCGACTGGGACAAACAAAGTACAGTTTAGGGCTATCCAGGCAATCACCTGCTTCCCAGTACCCATTATCCCCACAAGGCACTTGCACAGCTCCTCTAAATGTCTTCCAGCAGCATTGCTCTCCAACTGGCTCCCATATTTCTGCTCCACTGGACGATAAAATAAAATCCCACAAGCTGCACACACACAAACACATACACACACACACACACACACACACACACATACAGTGCTAAATGCCTTGCAAGAAGGATTTACAATTAAAAGCACAGTGACGCTTCTTACTGAATGCAAAATAGTCCTCTTCAGTGATTTATCGCCTTCAAGTGTGACAGACCCTGTCAATCATCATGACACACCAAGTTTCAAATATTATTATTAGATTTTATTGTAGGTTGATCATATTCTAATCTAGGATTTTTTTTAGTTAGCCATAAACATGAATGAATTTTGACATGTAAACACAGACATGCGATTCCTCTGTGAAACGATTAGGAATTTCACAGTATTTCCATAACGCTGCGACTGAATAATGTAGTTTACCAGAATGTCCACTGCACATTAAAAACAATGGGGTTTCAGTCATAATGGTGGACCATTGATCTACCATTGATAAAAGGTCCTATCATTAGGAACCTGTTTGGAACACTGGTCACTAGCACAGGGGCTATATTGATATTGATTTTTTCTCTTATACGTTGGGTGACTCCAAAGTGGTCCACACAACAGAACACAGCCCTCAAGGACCATGGACTCTACTTCAGTGAGACTGGAAATGAGCAAAAACTGGTTGCGAGTGCATATGAGGGTGGACATGGAGGTGGAGTTGAGTGGAGATCAACGATAGCCAGTCACATCGGTTTTAAAGTAGCACAACAGTTTTTACAAGTAGGCTGAGAGTCCAGCTTCATATAGGGCAGAGCTCAAATATATTGCATCCAAGCTGGCTGCCAAGGGAAACTATTTTTTTGCATGTTGCAATGGTCTGCTTGAGCTGGTCACATGACAAAAAAAGTGAAAAGGCTGCTTATAATATATATCATAAACATGGAAAACAGAAGAAAGCCAGAGTGGTTTGAAGTCTGGCTTCAACAAAAATTGTCTTTCTCAACAAAAAAAAAAAAAAAAAAAAAAAAAAAAAACGTGTTTCCTTCTAATGTCGGAAACCCGGGAGGTTTGTAAGGGCCAGCTGTATTGCCCTGCAATCAAATTCTCATTGCAGCAGAGCCATGAAATTACTAAAAAGACACAAGTGAAAAAACAAAAGCAGAACATAGACCTCTGCCCCGACCAAAGCGTCTTTGCATCTGCATTTGTGGTTAGTTAGTTTTGTACAAAAATTTGGTCCATTGTTTGGCTGTGGCTCTACAGAAGCTGGTGTTTCAGCAAAACATTATGTTACTGGAAACCACGTTCAAACGCATGTATACGCATTCCAATTGTTGTTAAAAATAAATAAGTGACAAAAAAAAAAATTAAAAAAGGAGAAACCACCTTACTCATGTATATTGTTTCTATCTTTTGTTGAGTCTACAGCTCAATAACTGGTTTTAAAATGTTTGTTTAAATTAGTTGATACTGTACATGTCACATGTCCTTGTGCTGACTCCCCTCTTCTTGCTGAGCTATAAGCCTCATCCTCCTCAATCAGCATCAGTTAGTAGCTACTCATCCACAACTTGTGTTTTGGTTGTTGCTGTAGCCCTAAACGAAATCAAAGGACTCTCTATGCCTTCTGTTGAGTAGTACGTGAATTCATGAAGCAGATAAAGGCCAAAAGCCCCACAAGCTACATGGCTTTGTTTGAGTGGTCGTGACATGTTTTGCAGTGTGTATTTACCGATATTCCTTTATATCTTTGCTGAGGTGTTCCCATTGTGGAATGAATGCATTTTCTTATGAATACACATGAATAAGTCTATGTTTTGCACAGAATAATAAAAGGTTGGAAACCTTTTCTGAAGGTCAAAATGACTTTGCAACCCTTCTTATTTTTTGTCTGTCCTTGAAACAACTCAGGAACCATTTTTGTGTTGTATCACATATTCAGTATCTCATTTTAAGAGGTTCTCAAAACAAACTCACATTTTTCTTTTAAAATAGCAAATATACCCTTGCAGTCAGTCCATTCACAAGTAACTCTCAGTAACTTTTCACTTAAAAGGTTTCCATGTCTTCAGTTGCAGAGCCACTATGTAATAAGTGAAATAAAGTGTAAAGTGTACAGTTAATAAGCTGTGTAATTAAAAATATCTTACATGAAAATATAGTATACAAGTATAACTTTAATGGAAATCATCATGATATTAGATATGATATGGAAGAAAAACTCTAGATTCGCGTAAAAACTAAAAAAGCCGCCAGTCTTGTGTTTTAGGGTAGATAGCTCAGAGATGAGACACTGAGTTAGATAATGCACATAAGCTCTTCCGATTTAAAACATTTTATCCTCTTTAGTTGCTCTTGATTACAGACAAAGGCGTCCATCTCAATTCACACCATATTCAGTCCCCAGGAGCACACAAAATTAACACTCCTTCTCAAAAGCCTCTCTTGAAGGAGACAACAACCTCAAATGCGACCACCCACTCAGGAAGATTGCCAAAGGATAGTTTTTGCAATCATGTGAGCAGAGTGTAGCTTGGTTCTGACGTACCATAAAACCATTATTTCTATGGGGCTGATAGGGACTTAATTAGAAACATAATGAATCCGCTGCACATCTGACAAGCCTAATTAAGCCTGACTGAAATGTTGGGATAATTGGGTTTTCAGTTCAGGGCCTCACAACATCGACCCAGACCCTCTTCCTGACCCTCCACGCAGGTCCCCAGGTCCCTAGGATGCTTACTCAAAGCAGACAAGATGGACGGTCAGCATATTGTTACAGGAAGCAGAAAGCTATCTCACCTTGTTGACTGTCTCATTTGGTACTCGCCCTGTGTATCTCTTGTGAGCTTTGTGATCCATGGAAACTCCTCTGATGCCCTTTATAATCCCATTAAACCTATTGTCTAGAGTTTATGGCTCACTCGCTGGAAGAGAGGAACAAAAGGAAGTGTGCAGGCTGCTGGAGCAGACATTTGTGGTTCAGGTGTGTTTGCTAAAGAAAGTCGAAGGTTATCAATAATGCCGTTGCTCTTTTAGACTTGCATGCAGGCAACTCCTTTTACCTTAATGTCTGTAACCTTGAATAGAACCTTTGTTTTATAATGTGGTTTTAGGTCTCTGTGGATCAGGGTAATTTCATCCCCCTGGGACCCATTTCAGACAGCAGCTTATTACCTTTTCATAACTGCATTGAAATCTAGTCCTTGAAGTATATAACTACAAAATTGTGGTAATATGACGTCAAATTTTGAATTAGCACCAACACTGACAGTAGACTGTCGTCTTTCAGTACAGTCTTTTAAGGTGAACTTGTCATTTGGTGTTTTAACATCCAACGTGTTGTCACGGCGCATGATTTTTTTAACATTAAGAAAATCATATATTGGATAACATTTTATCTAACTCATGAATCATATGTTCATTCCACAGTAGAAAGGCGGCAATGTCTCAAATCCTGTGTTTTGCTTAACGACAGAGGAATATATTGACCAAATAGTTTTTGCTGAGTGGTGATGTTGTAAAATGTATTTGTGTAAGACTGTCCTCCTGTACAAAACCAACCCATAGGTTGCCTGCGCAGGCAGCTTATTACAATCCACAGCAATGTTTAATTATAAGGTAACCCTAAGTGGCTGTTATAATGATAGAGGTGACATAAGTGACAGAATCCATGCTTAGAGGGAGGTTGGGTCAAGAAAAGACAGGACTTTGACACAAGAGACCACAATTCATTTTCCATGTGAAACCAGTTATGACTGTGTATTTATAACTGTAACCAGGTCATGTAACAGTCATCTTTTACATGTCATGCCTAGACCTAACCAAACTGACCGTTCCACAAACCTAACTGCATGTTTGGTATTATTACCATGACATCTACCATACAGAACTTGTATTTTTTGATTATGTCCACATATCTAATTGAGTTTGGCACATTTGACATAGATTCACCTCACAACCAGCATCAGGATCCATCTGAGCAACCATGTATAACTGAATCCCATTTCTCTGCTTCAAACTGAATTTATCTGAGTTCAAAATGAAAGCTACCTGACAGAAAAAAAAAAATAGACTTTTAGCTAGGTTTTTATCGAAAAGATCAGCTTTTAAAGCTCTCTGCTGCACACACATTACATTTGATTGGGAGTACATAAAGGCAGATCTGCGGGGGTGGAGCTGGGAATGTCGTGTGAAAAGCAACAAGATTGAAGACAATGTGCAGCAGCAGCAGGAGTCGCTGCATGACAGCAGCCTACCTGAGGGTGAGTATCTGCCATTTAAACAGCTTAATGTTAGCTGTGTGTAAAATAATAACTGGTTCAGTTGTAAATGTGGGAGAGTTAGACTGCAATGACTGATGAGTGGGTTGTGGTGGTAATTTAGCAACTTGGGTAAGGACATCAAAACTTTAGTTTGGTCAGGGAC
Source organism: Rachycentron canadum (assembly GCA_038496675.1). Lineage (NCBI taxonomy): Eukaryota > Metazoa > Chordata > Actinopteri > Carangiformes > Rachycentridae > Rachycentron > Rachycentron canadum. Next base: position 1,497,404 of record CM076664.1, on the reverse strand, counting down.
ACGTATTACGTTGTGGTGAATATATATACTTGCTATTTAGAAATAATGCTTTGGGTGATGAGAGTGAACATGGTCAACCACAGACATAAACCTTGAGGTGTGATAAACCTATCAACCAGTGCACTTTTCTCAACATTCAGGTTGAGATGTAATTACACAGAAACAGACAGAACTGATAAATTGACAATGGCAAGTGAGGTTGTGAGAAAGCATACACTTAATAGTTTAAAAAACATCAAAGACAGCCAGACAGACACAGGTGAAAAGGAGAGATGTCCAGACACACAGGAGAACAAAGACACAGAGCACTTACAGTGTGAGGAGGATGATAGCAGTGGCAACAATAGAAGTCAGATAATCACAGCTGCCTAGGTGACAGCACAGCATGATTAACACTAATGACCCTACACTTTATGAGCCTCTACAAAGACAATTAGTCCTCCCACTCTCCTCCTCCTCGTCCTCTTCTCTCTGGGGCTCTGTAGATGAATTTAACCCACACCTTAGCCACCCTACTCCTTCACTCCATCCCACTCCTGCCATTTGTCCATTTGTATTGTTTTTTTGTCAGTGGTTTTTTTTTTGTTTGTTTGTTTTTTGTTTTTACTTTCTCCCTCAAACCATGTCAATTGGCTCTATCACCACAGGGAAATCATTGACTGTACATTTCGGACATGCACACAGACATATCTACATCTCCGTATGTAGTGGTGAATGTCATCCTTGTTACAATCAAAAGCACCTGAAATTCTCCACAATGTCTCTAAGTGGAAACACTAGAGTTTTGTTTCTTTCTGTCACGTCCTAGAGGATTTTTTTTCTACAGATAATTCATGAACAACAGTTCTCAAGCACGATAAACAATTAATAATATAAAATATATTATAAAACAATTAATATGTGATAGATGAGTCAATAAGGAGATAGCTGCTAAGGTGTAGCTGATATGTGATTGATTATATGGTGGCTGATTGATGACTTGAGAATATCATCACCAGTCTACCCAACATTACCAACAGAGTATAACAACATATCTTGGCAGTCAGTTGAAAACAAAACATACTGATTAAACCAGTTCGGTTATTAGTAAGACAAACATATATATATGCTGCCGCTTGATCAGCACCCATGTTAACAGTAGTGTACTCAATATGATCACACACATTCATTAAGTTTTACAGAAATACACATGAAACACAGTTTGAAACAAAGCTATTTTTTGTGGTAAAATTGAAACCTTCACATCTTGACATTCACATCTCAAAACACTCTTTATATTAAGGTTAACAGGAAATAGACTTAAAGCTATAGTATGCACCTTTTCCAATGTCCAAAAATTATGATCTAGTGATGATTTCAATAGATTTGAAAATTACATTTTTCTTAATCTTAATCATGGTAACAATTAATTTAATTTTGTGTTTTGTCTGTGGCTGACTTTTTATCCACTTTTAAGCAAAATTTTTAAGATGCATTTTATACAGCTTGTTCATTTTAATCATGTGTTTTAACTGGATGAAAGATTTGAGTCATCAGACATCTGGAGCGTAGGTTGTAAAAAAACAAAATCAGATTTTGTATATTGTAATGCAAAGCATCTCTGTCTCTAACCTATCGGGGTGGTCTGTCTCTCAGTGTGACTGTGTCTTGCTTACCAACCGCTTCCAGAGCTGTTCTGTGACTTTGTGGCTGGCATAAGTTAGGGTGAGACACAACTGTTCATTACATCTGACAAAGGCCAACTGGCAACTGTGATTATAAACTGTAACTCAGAATAGATAAACATGTTATTCATGGACACGTGTACATATCTAGTCTCGCAGTCTAGGTTAGTTACAACTCCAGGCTAAACAAAGACTGATTGACAATTAACACTGATTTCAGTAAATACATTCTACATAGCCTTAATATAAATGCTGTTTATTATTACATTTTAAGCTGTAGCAGAAAATAGACCAGGAGGTTTTGGTCAGAAAAGCAGAACCAATAATGCAATCAATTAAATATTATCAATTTCAATCCATATTGGCAAGTTGAAATACACTGATACGGAAAGTATGAATACGATATTCATAGACATTTGTTTTCCCACCTTGTACAATATCCACTTGTATCTACAGCATTATTAAACTTCTTTATGATTATGTTCACACCACCTGGTTAAGATCAGGGAAAAGATCATGGGCTGGATTTAACAGAGAAAAAATTCACAGACTTCAGACACAACATGTTAACGTAAAAACACCTCAGTCTTTCACTACCTTTAATAAAAAAGTGCATTTCCAATGCTGTTGCCTGCACCACACCACAGGGAGTCTGGATGCAAACCCCAGTCTCTAGTGTGACAGTGACACTTTGTATGTCTGCCATCCATCCAAACTACCTCCTGGCGCCTGTGCTGCCATTAACAAATGTAGCACTTCATTCACTCTAAAGCAGCATTGCCTCTGAACATAATCCAGCCATTGATCACGTTGCCACCACACTGTAACCAGGGAAACAGTTTGGTCATATATCAATGTAATTTCTAGGACACATGGCTGGGGAGACAGCTGTTGGCTTCCCTTTTCCTACCAATAGTCAGTTTTGGTTCCTTTAACCATGACCCTGGTCTTTCCCTTAACCTCAGCCAAGTGGTTATTATTGTAACCATGACAACAAAGGTCAGCAAACCTAAATGAAAGCCATGATCTTTCCTTGAACTTAACCAAACCGCCTCAGCCTAACCAGAACTTGGGTATATGGTTATACTTTTGAAACAGTTATTGAAAGCACTGCCAAACTGTCAAGAGTCCTGTCAGGTCAGAAAAGTCTTCTGTGTTGTTCACTGTTATTTGTTTGTATTATTATTATTATTATTATTATTATTATCATCATCACAGGTATAATTAAAACATACTCATAATAATTTGTTAATAATTTGTGAGTATTCGCAAGATGAAACATCTTTCCACCCTACCTACCACCCTGACCCCACCCACCCTGACACACCATGACAGCCTCTCAGCACAATTACATTTTCTCTCTTCACAAACACAGAGAGGAGTGGTCTTGTTACTTACAGCTCCCCAGTGTCCACAGGCTCTCTGGCACTCAGAACTAATCCCCATGTCAGGACCACATGCCAATATATCTGTGGCGCATGGGGGCTCCAATAATGACTTGCAGCCAAACCCACAGTGCCAGACCTGGACTTCTAACACCATGTAATTAGTAGACTATTGACTCTCTCAGACACCTCGCCCGTGCAAGTTGAAGAATGGCTCCAATTTATTTTATGCTCCCAAGACTGTACTGAATAAGAGGCATGACATGTGTGTGTGCTAGATGAAGAGGGGAGTATGTAGTGTGTTTGTGCCTGTTGTGTGCATGTGAGATGTGTGTGTTTTTTTTTTAATGAAGGTGGTGTACAAAACACTTTGGATGTCAGGTTGACTGTATTTCAAGCATGCAGCTTTGTCACTTCTACCCACAGCTGATAAAAGGACCAGTATGTTTTTCTTCTGCCCCTGAGACAGAAGAAAAACTCACTGGTCGTGGCAAATGAATTCAGGGGCCTGTCAGCCCAAAGGTAATCAATATCACTTTGCTTCACTGTACTGAAGTTGGCTATAAAAACATCTTTGATGTGCTTATACATTGATTTGTAAGTTGTATTTATGGATTTACTTTGGATCTCTTATTATATGGATTTATACTGCAGGCTCCTTCGCTTTGGAAGGAGCCAGTATTCCCTCTCATTGACGTTAAAATCCTGAATGTATACCTGTTGAAGCATTGTTGTAAAAACTACATATCCCATCTAGCCTGGGTATGCGCAGACAGACATCTTGTTACATGAGGAAAAAACTCTAAAAGCCAGAGAGGGTGTCAGCATTGGCTCCCCCACTGAGAAGTATCATGATCTGCTGCCTTTACGTCCTAAAGACACATTACTGATGGGATGGCCCCACAAATGACAGCCTAATGGAAATGCAATCAGATCACAGAGGATCAATGCTATTATTAAGCATTCTGACCACATCTGTTAAGACTAAATTGTCATACAAGGGGACTCACGCCACAGTGGGCTCTGTGATGAGCAAAGGAAGGAAGCAATACTGAAACAATCCCTTCCCATTGTCCCATTCATCCTCACATGTGCACAACCGCAACCCGCAACAGTAATATGATGTGTATCCTCATCAGTCACATCCACAGTGCAGACATGAACATCGCCAATAGGAGGTTCTGTGCATTTTCATTTCTTTTTTTTTTCCCCCACTGGTGCTCTCGGTGTGTGTCTGTGTGAACTACGCAGGGCACGACACCTCTACTGCCATGGCACATCTTCAGAATACTAAATATTTCATCGCTTATATAACTTCAAGAAATATCTGCCATATCCTCGAGACTCACTTCAAAAGGGGTTCTGAAGTCAGAAGTCACGATCATGTGGTGTGCAATAAGAGTTCAAACTTACCACTGCCCTATAATGATTCTTGGAAACAATATCAGCCAGTTTTTTTCCTCCTAAGTGCAGAATTCAACTGTTCCATTAGCAGCCAACCTCTAGCCTTTGCATCTACAGTAAATATTCGCTTCTAGCAACTTCATCTCAACTGATTAGATGCTGACAAAAATATTATCCAAGAAGTGCCAACAGAAAAAAACTAGGAATATATCTGATTAAACAGGACAGAACATTTACTGTTCATAAAACAGCAGGCAGCGCTCCATGTAGCAAACTGCTAATGTTATGTGGAATAGCATGACTGCAAAACTGCTGTTTTGAATGTGCACATTTGTGTGTGTCTCTGTGTGTTAAAATGTGAAAATGAGAGAGGCAGTCAGTGAAAAGAGAAAGAGACTACCCTGTCTTATCCTCAGGCAGGACTAAAGTGGCACTCTCTTAGCACGCAGGGCTCAACCCCAATCCTGTAAAACAGTCATTTGCTCGATGGCACAAGCTGATACGAGTTATTTTGGAACAAGGGCATGACGTCGTTCATAGTGATTCAAAGATAAATGTAGATTTGAAGGAGTGTTTGTGAGACGGGAGCGTCTGAGGGGCGTATATACAACAGAGTAAACTCAATATTTAGTGGGTGCTAAAATTGAAGTTGAGCTAACCCCAGCTGAGCAGCTAAGACCATTCACATGGTGTGTAATAGAAGTGTCTGATTAAAACCGTGCAGATGTTAATATGCCTTCATATTGTGCATTTGCTGCACTCTAAGCCACTGAACAAAGGCGACAAAGAAGTGAGAAGAAAATTACACAGGTACTGTAATATATGAGCAGCATGTTACATTCATTGAATAAATACTATGACATATATTAAAACAGTGGTGATAAGTATGTGGTTATAGTTGTCTAACATTAAACATTTATTAACCTTAACTCATTCATTACTGCATATTAACCAATATTTCATATAAAATGAAATATTGGCTGAAAGTGTTGTCTATGTGCCTATTGCTACTATAATTACTGCAAGAACATTCAGACCTAATGTAATGACTGGATTGACAGATGAGCAGCTGTTGTTTTTACACATGCAGATGCACTGGCACCAGTGCAAATATTTTGTTTATGGCCTCGCATGTATTCTTGTTGTGTGCATATGCGGTGGAATATGCTCAAGTCTGCTCTTGCCGATTCTTGTTTACGCTCACACAGAAGCCTGATGGAAATATGCCCTCTCAGCCTGTTAGCCCACAGAGTTTACTGCCTTGGCAGCAGGCGACGATCATTCATTATGACCACAGTCACCCAGACTTCATTCCAACATCCAAGTCAAACCCACCACCCATTCACTTTATGAAGAAATTGACCTTAGCTTCAACTCCTAAATTTATTATCATGTTATCATATAATTAGCCAGCTGTGGCACATGTTGCCGTTTCCCTCATTGCCATTCGTTATGAAGCGTAATGTTTACTTTTTCTACGACCTCCATTCTCTGTGGTAGTAAATAAAGGCTTCTGATCCCCCTTTACTCCTCACAGGGATCTCCCTATCTTCTTCAAACACAATGGAGCCAAGAAAGATGCAGTAAATGAGCTGAGCATGCCTGCTGCTGCCGAATTTGATACACTCTTGTGACAGAGAGAGCAAATTAATTTCTCCACTCATTCCTAAACTGTGGTCAGCATGAAAGATAAATGACCACTGAGACACCAGGTGGAATACGCTCAGTTTTTTTTTAATATTCTCTTTAGTTACTTAGCAAACAAAAGGGCATTGGTGGGGGGTTTTTATGGAGAATAGTGATGGGGTGCTGGAGGTCTGGCAACATGAGCCAGACTTGCCCGCTCAAGCAGACCCACTTGATATCCAAAATATACAGTATATGAGCAAGCTGTGTGTATGGTGTGTGTGTGTGCGTGTCAAGACAAGACAAGAGAAAGATGGGTGATGATATATCTGTGAGTGCAACTGCTCCGTGTGTGCACAGGTTGACATAAACATTTAGATGAACATGATTATGTTCAACTATAAGAGTGTGTGTGTGTGTGTGTGTGTGTGTATGACCAAACGGGAGTCCCACATGGCTAGACTACTAAGTGGAACAGAAGAGTTAATGGGATATTTATCAAGTGAGGACACTCAGCCAAAGACAAGGAGAAATAAACAAGCTTGTCTGACCGGGGCATCCTTGGCTATTATGATAAACAAGCACATTGTTTGCAAGTCTAATGACCACGAGATGAAATGTACTGCGCTATACCCTTCAAGAGTTTCAGTGGCACACTTGGTGCTTCATTGTTTAAGTGTCAGAGTAATTGAGAGTGGGTCCATCCTCCATCAGTAGTGAAGATTTAAGGTTTTTATACTCAGTCCCAGTTTTTTCTTTGCCTGGAAATGCTGCTACACCTCCAATCCCAAGAGTAAGACATCATAGAAAAACCTGGGGGTGTGTTTGAAAGGTATGAATATAAAGAAAAATGTTCAAAGAAATTCCAAATAGGTGTATCTTAAGCAGGTGTTTAGGGTTTTGTTCATTTTGTGCTATTTTTCTACCAGCTAATGTGCTGCTGGATTGCCAAGTATTAATCGACACACAATCAGCACTATCTACTTATGGATAAATACTTCCTGCCACAGAGCTGGGGCCATTGATGTTTGGAGAAAAAACTACATTTTGTGTTTAGTCTCATCTCTGCATCTGACTAATTTCCATTTGGCAGGAGCCCATTTTTGATATTTGCAGGGAAAGAGTTCGGCGGCAGCAAGACTCACATTTGTTTGTCTAAATGCTTGATTTCAGCTGTGTAGTTTCAATTGAGCAAAAGTTAGTTAAGAAGAGTTTGGAATTTAAAAACATGGTTGGAGTGAAGAAAAACTTCTATCTATGGCAGAGGACACAGAGGTTATCAAAATATACAGCAATGTGGGAGCAATCTCAACCTTTGCCTTTAAGTTCCTGCAGAGTTACCCAGAATTTGAAAGTGGTGAAGAGTTTGTAGAACATCTATGGCTACAGACAGCTTCTGTCCACAAGTATATAACCTGTTTGGAAAATGATCCAGTGTGAGCCAACACACATACACAGCCCTAATCAGCAAAGGTAAATGATAAATCTCCATCACCACATTGAGCCAAATGGTTAAATATGTTAGCTTTGCTATTTAGGCTAAATCTCATTTTATGGTTCATCAGTAACTGCCTGTGGACATAATCACCTGAAAGTGTAATTGAGTCAATGTGTGCCAACATGACCTTTCACCCTCTGCCTTAACTTTTAACTAAACTTCAGGAACAGGGCTCCTCTTGGTTTCTGCTGCAGCCAACCAATTAAAACAAGGTCACCGATGATGACTAGAAGTTGATGATCACTCAGAGCAAGAAAAAAAAATCTGGCTTTGATTAGGCTTTTACCAGTGGAGTTTATATAAAAATAAATGCAGTTATTTTCCGGTGAAAGATCACAATTAGAGTGGAATAAGCTGCAGGAGATACATGAAGCTACTCAGGAGGCTGTTTATTAGCCCCCTAATGACCTTGTGTTGATGAAAACTATTAATCACTCATAATGAGCAGTGCTTAAGAATGGCCCACATCTCTGTCTTTAGCTTTAACACGTGGAGTTAGAAAAGATGAAGTATTTCTTTTAGCACGGACCTGCATGTCCTGCAGACGAAGACGTCCCAATGATTGAACTGTCAGTTAATGTAAATATATTAAAAATACTGAAAGAATACTTGTCCTATCATGAAATGCCAACAGTATGCATGTAATGAGGCACATATGTACTGTAAACTGCACTGTGTTTACCAGATGACATTGTCAAACTTCATTCCTTGTTCATCTTCACTCAGACTGAGATAGTGACTTAGAAATTAGGGTCTCTCTGTACTTTGAAATTGAATTTGAGTGGGTGCACCAATCCCATCGATTCTGCCATCTATTTCTGATAGTATTGGAGGCGACAGCTCATCTGGAGGCTCCAGCAACAGAAAAGAAATGGGGTGCTCCACGCATGGCCTACCACACATACACTATACAGACACAGAGAGAGGTCCAGATATTAAAACTGCTTCTGAGAAGGGGACCTCTAAAATTGCAGGTAAATAAAAGAGCAGGCTGGAGATTTGACAAGCACCACGAAAGACGAAACAAGGTAATACCAAAGCAGTATCAGCTATCTATTACAGAATCCCATCAATCTGAACATAGTCGCTTTGTTTACTTTAGTATCTATATTTAAATGTTTGCATTATTTTTGGATGCCTCCTCTGTCTCATCTGCCACAGATATTTTCACATAGTTGTTAATGACCCCCTTCATCACTGATGCACACAAAACACTGCTAGAGCCCAACAATGTTGGCAACAGACCTGGGAATCGTGCATGTGAAAGTCACTTTGTAAAAACGGTGTTATGATATGCAAAACAAAACTTTGTCACGATAGCCAGGTTTTATTTATGGATGTCTCTCCGCACTCAATGTGTCATTCACTGTCTGTAGGGACGGGGAAAGATGTTGACATGTCAATCATAACTGGTGTAGCCTTGAAAGACAGGGTAAGGCGTTCCCTTCAGTGATATACAGTCGTTTTGGGATTCATGTGCTTAGTGTGACATTTCATTAGACTGTACCAGACCAGAAAGAAAGAAAATTTGTCTTTCATCCTTTTCCCCCCTGACATCAGGACACATAGTGCACACTACACTTTGTCATGCAAGTCATTATTGTACAAATCCTCCAATACATTCACTTCATCACATGTTTTGGGCATTTGCATCACACATAATAAGAGAAGTGCAGCAACAACAACAAGAGATCAGAGATGAAAAAGAGAGCCTGGGAGAAATGAATAGAGTGAAAAAGGCAAGAGAATAAAAGGAAGATGGCGTTCTTGCTGGCAGCGTGGCCCTGATGTTACGTGGTCAGTCCATTCCCTGTTGTTGGTGCCATATTAAGAGGCTGTCAGAACAAGTCAGTTTCCACCACAGCAACTCACATGTACACCACTTAGGGACCTATATAAATAATCCACTGTCTCTCTTATGCATTGTATTCTGATGGCCGTCATTACAATAGCTGTCAGAATTGGCCAAAAAATTACATTTGATTATTCCTTCTACAAAAAACACATAGGTAACTATTTGAATATCTCTTTTTGTGTATTATGTCCACAAAGGTGCAATGAGAGATGTAACTACTTGTATATAGGCTGAGTTGGGTGCATATTTTGGAGATATGCCCTCAGGTTGCATGTGCTAGAATGGTAGGCTAAGTGTAGCTTGAATAGCATGAATAACTTTATCTCAACAATTTTGCCAAAATCCAAAAGATTTCCAAACAGGCCCTTTTTAGATTGCTCTGAATACAGCTCTTCCTTTCTGTAGCTGAGTTGGGCTGTGAACTCTTTGCCATCATTATCACAAAGTCATTATATTATTATTCTCCCATGCATGCACGTTTGTTCAAATGTGTGTCCCAGTGCACTAGCATGAAATCTGTCTATGGCAGGGTTTAAGTAGACTGGCAAAAGGCAAAGTGAACCTGGAGCATATGGTGTTCAACAAGTAAGCCAAAACCACTGTGAGCTGATGTATACACTTACCATAGCAGAGACAGAAACACAGTATTGCCGCCTTCTAAGTTGATATGACATTAGCATTCATTTATGTTAAGTACATAATTCACTCTCCTTTAGGCTCTGGTTGAGGTCTTCAGAGTGCTGTGAGAATGAAGCAACATACTAAACTTGTGGACCAGAACCAGAACAATGAGCTAAAATCATAGACTGGATAAAAATTGGATGTAGACTCTGAGTGTGAAAAGTGAAGCCAATTCTGAAGAGCCTTAAACCTGCATCTAGTGACCATGAGGGGGCAGCTCCACTGCTAGATAGTATTGAAGTCAATAGGACAATTGCCCTATTCTCATTTGATTTATTATCTCAGTAAACATTTTCCTAATTAGTTAATGGGCTAAATGGTCACAATGGGTTTTTTTTATTATGGTCCCATTTGGAGGAAAATAGACCATAAAACAGGATATGCATTACAGCATGGCTACCCCCATGGTTGACAGACCAACTCCACCTTCTTCTCCAAATATGGTTTCTTCTGGGTGATGATTCTCTGTGAGTTTATATATATATATAAATAGATATAAATAAATTGATTTTGAAATTGTTTTGCTTGACATGCTGGCTTCACTGGGTGCCACTTACAGAACATGTGTGCAATGCTTTCATGTTTTTGTGTGAGCATCTGTTTGTTTTTTGGTGGTTGTAGTCAGTAGTTAGTTTGATGCCAATTTAAGATTAAACAGCCAGGGGCCCATTGAGGTTTGAATCCAGCTGTGCTTGGGACCCGACTGTGCTGACGGATTTCGAAGTGTTGCGTGTATTGTAATTTATTTATACCACAGGGAGATGAGTCTGTTTCTTTGAGCGGTTTTAGCATTAATAGTGATACAGGCAAATTTCTCAATGTGTTTGTTGAACACACCATGAAAAAGTGAAAGAGTTCACCTACCTTTTACAGAGGTTTTATAAAGACAGAACATTTGTGATCTTGATATGAGACAAAAAAAAACAAAACAAAAAAAAAAAAACTGAGATATTCAGATAAAACAAAAAGGAGAAAAACCAAAGATGGTTTTGGTCCACTAGAGCATATTTTGATGTCACTAGTTTTAAAAAGCTTTCTCACATTTTGATTGACTTATTCTCACCCTTATAATTACTGCCTAGTAAAGGGTCAGGCATTGTTAACCTCTTTCGCAATCTGTACAAAAGAAGATAATTTCACTATTTAGTCTCTGATGTTATCAACCTCATTTTGACTATGTGTAAGAGAAAAAGAGAAAGAGAGAGAGATGGCCAGGTGCCGAGATGAGATTCAAACTACGCTTTAGATGCAACAAAAAGAGCCGATGGTCAAGTGAAGTCTATTCTCAGCACAGATTTTGTATCTGCCGTGCAGTCCCTCAGGCTTGTAGTCATAATTGTCAGGAAGTGCTAAAACAGACTGGTGAGCAGTGGAGCTTTGTGTTCGGCTGCATTTAAGTGTAGGATGTGATCAGTGCTCTCCCTGTGTGTGCAGTGGAAAGTGGTCTGGGACGTGCGCTTATTATATTTACGCCTAAAGGAGATGCACTCAACTCTGACAGAGTTTACATTAGATTCTAAATCAAACATACTGTACATGTTTTGATGTTTGTTAACACAATAAAGTGAAATTGCATGAAATCTTGAGCTTTTGAAAAATGACTGAGGAACAAATCAGTGACGATAACAATAATAATAATAATAATAATAATAATAATAATAATAAATGTATTCTATTTTGTTGATTTCACCAATCATAAATGACACATTCATATAATGAAAGTCTATTTATGTCTGGCCATATAAAACATTGAATATAATGGGTGTTACCTCATGATCATTTCACTTCATTGCTATTCAGTTGCTTTTACTCTAGTTACCAGGCTACTTTGTGACTTGACACACGAAAAGCCTGGTTTTAGTTTTAGTTAATCCATGAGATGTGATCTGATTTGATCACTTTATAGAGTCACCAAAATTCAAAAGTTGAAGAATGCAAAAATGTAACTTGGTTTGACGAGTCTGGATGTTTGCTGATACACGGATATTGTCAGATTATAATTGGGCATCAACAGCATGAATCCGTGGACCCAGTATGGTCTTAAATTAGAGTGAAAAAGATTTTGAGGCTGTAAAAAGATGTTCACAAATAATTCCAAAGTTTGTAGTTGTGAATCTGCCCACTGAGTGGACTCTGCTTTCTGATTGGATTGTCATTATCCAACCAGAGACAGAGCACTTATTTCTTTAATCCCATTCATTCACATATTTTAGTGACGCACTGTGTCACTTACAAATACAAAACTTTTCTGCACATGTGCAAACTTGAACATTTCATGCAGCTTCAATTACTTTGGAATTATTTGTCACTTTACAAGCTCAAAATCTTTTATGACCCTAATTTTGGGCCCACATTGGCATCAATGTTTTCTTGGCACACTTTGGACTCCCAACAACCAATCAGTTCAAATGCTATTGTTGCTGACCATGTGCAGCTCTTTATTTCCACAATTTACCATCTTCTAATGGCTTTGTTCTAATTTCTTTTTCATCTTTTAATTGCTAATCCATCTACTAATTGCTTTGCGACACGGTGTATTGTCATCCTTCCAGCATGATAATGCACCATGTCACAAAGTCTTAAACTTAAACTGGTTTCATGAACGTGACAGTGATTTCAGTGGCATCCCCTGTCACCAGCCAACCAATCTGCAGATATGTGATGCAGTTACGTCAACATGGAGCAGAATCTCAAAGGGATGTTTCCTTCATCTTGTTGATCTATGTCATTAGTATGAGGTTCCCGATGAAGTGCTGGAGTGATAAAGTGACATTTTGAGGAAGAATGTAATGCCATCTGAATTACACTTTTTAATCAACATAATGAGGAAACGCTAAGGAAAATTATGGCATATTTCAGCATCTCCATTTCCAAAATGTTAAACTTTTTCACGTGTTTTTCTTACAGGATTCATGACTCCTATGTTTAGGCACTAAAATCATTTAAGGTTAGAATAAAGTAGAACATGCTTGACTGTTAAAATGAGCACTGTGCAATTATATTACATTTCTAATATAAAGAAATTAGTATATAAACATAATTTATTTGTAGAAGACAGGGATGCACCCACAAATGCCCAACTGGAGTAGTTTGAGGTTCAACATTTTGCTCAAGGGCACTTGAGGATCCTGCTCTACCATCTGAGCCACAGCGTCCTAAAGTATTAAATCTTCAAGTAACTTTATATTAACTCATATACTATGAGTTCAGTTGGGAAATTGTGCTCTTTATTATAAAGTTTTACTAAAGTTTTTTGTTTCTTCATTCTTTAATGTGTATGCATTTAAACCCAAAATATTCTATGGTGGAAGAAGTACTAAAAGTGTTCATATGAAAATGTGGTACAGTCTTGTGTATAGGCTGCAAACAATACTCAGGCCCTCAGAGTTGCTGTCGGTTTTCAATAGAGGCTGATGTTGGCTGTCCTGTGCCCCAGAAAGCATTTATCTCATAGACAACCAATACAAAAGACACTGTAAAGCTTTTGAAGAGGATGCTTTTGACATCAGACCAAGTCTAAAATATTTGTAATACTCTTTGAATTATGAAATTATGAATCACAAAACCTGGTAATAGTAAAAAAGTAGAAGAAGGAGAAGTGGAGTAAGTTCTGCATCACCACATCATCTTCACCTCACACCTTCAATCCTTCATGTCTGGGTCTTTACAGATTATGTGAAGAGGCTGGTGATCAGGTTATGCTGTTCTATTTCTTTAAGTGTATGCTTGGAGTTTAAAAAGTCCTCCTCCAGCACTGCAGCCTCATTCTTGCCTTGTTTCTTATCAGGGGCGCATGCGCATATAGTAATACCTTTAATTATTATAACTGTCTGGAGTGGAACACGATAACTCCATAATATAATCTAATTCATTCTAAAACCCTATTTGCATGTAAGCTAGTTTCCCCCCAGTATACATACCACATACACACTCTCCAGCTGTTTGCCACGGCCTCTCTTCATTAATATGAAAATGGCTTCCCAGAATAAGGAAACTGGGAATCTAAAGACTGATTTAAAATAGAATACAAACTTAACAAGCTGAATACCAATGTTACTAACTTCATTCTGGGCTTAGCAGTGAGTCTTTTCATATGACAAGATAATGTCCATTCATAGTCAGAACAAAGCTCAGGCAGCTAATAAAACATTAATATTAGCCAATACAAGATTATTCTGCTTACACTGAGCCGCTTTTGAAATTCAAATCAAGGAAATGTCATTTGGATGAATTCTCTCGGCCATTTACATGGCATGCATTGCTCTATTTCAATAATGAAATACACAGTAATACGCTTATCTTCTTTTCTCAGTGGCTCTATCTGATTTGGCATGTATTGGTTGTATGTTAGATCTTTCCTTTCTGTTTTATGCTGAATGAATAAATCAGCAGAGGCGTGTTTTAAATTTCAATGTGTTAAAAGTTGAAATCTAAGGTCAATGCAAAGATTATTCTTTTCAATTAGACACCACAGCGACTGCATCTAAAAACATCCATGATCAGATACGAGAGACATTTGTCATTTCAGTGTAAATCTGGTGCGAATCAGATTTTACAGTACCAAAGGATGGTGGCTTTCTTTCTTCCTGTCAAAACCATTACAAATTGAAGTTTGCATTCACTGTGACTTATTCACATCCTCAGAGAGCAGCTTGGTTTATGATATCGCCCCAAAATAAACACACACACACAAACTTTGACGGCTCAAAAGTAAACAGTGAAATATGCCCAAAAACTGCTCAGAAAAACCGCTCAGCGTTGATCCAGAAGCAGCAGTTTCAACTCGCATTGGAACTGCTGAATATTTCATAGCCAGCACAATTTCTGCCGAACAGAAGCACTAATGAGGAACAATTGAAATCAAAGCCTTCCAACAGACGACAGAGACAGCACACAATGAAGAGCTTCAAACCCCCGAGTGGCTTTAACAGCAGCCTCAAAGAGGGAGCAGAGACAAGCTTGTCCTCTCCAAAGCAGTGGATTCAGCAGCGATCTTCTAGCTCCAACCCTGTTCAAACACTGAAAAACAGGCATTATTTGGGAATTTAAAGAGGGAATGGTTAACTTTATGTTGTATTGCCTGGTAGTGTCACCACTGTGCTAATGAATTTCTAAAGTCGCACTTTACATCATGTGGAACTGCTTACATTTATTAATTTTAATTGTTTGTTGTAGCTCACTGATCTGGTACAGGACTGTGGTGCCTATGCAGCCTCTGTGTGGAAGTACTAATAAGTGCTATTAAAAGTAAAATAAATAATTTCTTCACCATAATTGCACAGAAGTGAAACTAAAAAACTAGGCAGTATATTGTCATTGAAACACCAGGGTGAAAACTAGAAACACTGTGGACACGGCCGTTTTTTTCATTAAAGTTTCTCAGAACATGTTGAAACCTCAGTTGATGAAGGATACCTTGCCCTTTACACTGCTCTTCCAAATGTGATGGAATATTGAATGTGATTTATTTCTGCTCGTGAAAATGTTAAAGGTTAACCTGACAAACACCGGATTGAATATTTGCACACATGCCATGAGGTCCTTGATGTTCAAGGACAATTTAGCCCAGATTGCTCCATGGCGAGAAGACAAAACACATCTGTGTTGGTTGAGAGGCGGGAACAGAGCGACAGACAGAAAGGCGGCGAGGAGCATCTGTCCTCCACGGTGTAAATGTCAGGTATCAGGGATGGATTTCCTGTTATGGAGGCCATTACTGATTCACTTTCACTTCCTGGCAGCTGTCCTCCACAGGGGCATTTTAAAGTAAATGCTCATGTGCTGGCCGCCTCCAGAGACACACCGCGTGGCTTATTTACTCCGATCTCCAATATTCTTTCCCAGACAGGTACTGTATAAATAATGAGACTGTGTTGTGTGAGATGAAGGTATTATGGGGATGTGTGGGCTTCAGGGAGATATGAAATGAAAGTATTGAATGCCAGATATTTGATTGAGAGATGGCCAAAGGGAATTCTTATTCTTTTCATTTTTATGTATAAGAAAAATAAATATACAGTGACTCATTGGTGTAGCCACTGTTATTGTCTTTGGCACTGAGCTGATTATACAGAGTATAATACTTATATTTAAATATGGAATCAAAAACTATTCAAGGAAACTCAATTTCCTTCAGGTAAAAGTGCATTTGGCATATTATTTGCCTGTCTTTTTTTGCCAGGTAATAATACTTCAATACATACAATATGTGTGCCACTAAAGCTCCTTTTCCGATTTGGTAAAATAAGCAGTCTAACTGAGGTATGTATTAAACATGTGGACTGGTTCTGCCAAACTATCTTCCAATGTTTGTTCCAACTGAAACTATCTTATTATACAATTAGAGCAACAAGTCTGCTCGGACATTCAGTCCCATGCATCACCTTCAAATGTGTTTTGGTAAGAACTGTGACCACTGCAGGAAGTTAAATAAGGCTCCTTTGGCAGAAATGAGTGTCCCTGTGTTGTTAATCTAAGCTTGAAACAGCGTGTGTATCAAAAGAGCACATGCGCTTGTTCTCCTCCTGCACAGAAACTGTGAATATTCAGAGACGGAGCTGTGGTCACAGCCAACAAGGGAGAGAAAGGTGTGGATGTTCAATATGCACCTGCGTGTGAGGGGAAAATGGCACAATCTCAGGACGATTGACTCATCGCTGAGCATAGTGTGGGGGATGGCACATTAACACCAAAGTCTTTTGTGTGCAGGCAAGGCAAACCCAACAATAGCCACCTTGCATTTTGTATTTTGCTCTCGAAATAATACAGATCTGTTGAGACAGGATAGTGAGAGTTTTGAGCCATAACGAATTGTAAATGAAAAAAGAGAGAAACAACATGATGCAGAGGCAGCATCTCCAAAGAGAAGGTTTCCAACAAAAGTCAGCAGCAGAAGTAAGAAAGGGCCGTGATTTTTGAAGGGATGTTACAAAGCCAACTTTAAAAAGGCTTTTGAGGAAACTGCTGTTCTGTGTGGATGTAAACCACATCTTAGTCTGTCATCATAGACAATTGCTATAGTTAGTAGAAAAGTAAACTCCTCAAAGTAGTTGAAGTCTGCACATTTGATGAAATGTGCATGTCATGAAAAAGTATTTTCTGTACACTAAAAGGAATCTTTTTGTTTTGTTTCATTTATTTGATTGTTTCCAGTGGCACGGGGAAGTGTTTTAGTGTATCTGCTGTTGTTGTTGTTTAATCATAGCTCCTGTTTCTGCGGCAAGGCTGTGCAGGATTTTCGGTCAGAAAAGCATCGTGGAAATGACTGGTTGTTGTGGGTGTTGGCACCATCCCCGAAATGTCATGTGTTCCCAGAGGACAAGATGTAGGTTAAGTGGTCACCCAAGAGATCTAACCACAGGAGAATGGAGTGCTTCAGAGGTTTAAGTCTCAAGGTTGCAGCATCTTCCAGTGTCCTCTCTGAGTGCAGCCAATCAAGCCTGTGAGCATGTGTTTGTGCAATATTCTGTTTAACTGCTCTCCCTTAAATTTGCCGATAAATACCAACACCACATACAACACACAAAATAAATTCCGGAAAGAGGTGCAATAACATAGTCGACAAGCCTGATAGTTAATGGCATGTGAAACACACATGTAAGTTTATACACATACTTTACTGTAAATACGTGTCATCCGTGTCATCCGTTCAGCATAAATATTTTGTGAGTTCAGTCCAGAAGGAAAACACCACCCCTCAAATTATTTGAGCGTGTCCCTGCTGATATAAGGTTTAAAAGACATGAGACAAAGAGCACAAATAAAGGTAAGGTAGCTGTCATGTTTGCTAATGTGTGAAAAGAAGATAGTAGGATGTACGATTTGCATACTGTGTGTGTGTGTGTGTGTGTGTGTGTGTTTGCGTGCGTGCAGTATGTCATGCAAGCATGAATGAATGTGTTTGTGGGTATAGAGCAGTAACAGAGGGACACAGTGATTGCAGCATGGCTCAGGGGGATGCTAAGATGGAGAAGGACTTGCCGTGTTCACTTTTAATGCCTATCTGATCGAGCCTTCATTTAGCCAGAGTGTTTAAGCTCCCTTGTGGGTGCCATGTGCTAAGGTCAACACAGTCCCTTTTTATATGAGCTGCCCTCTGTGTGCCTCTCTTTTCTGCCTCAAGTGGTTGGCAGAGATACATAGCAAGCCTCCACAAAGGCTGCTTCAGAGAAGCTTTCTGAAATTGAACCTGATCGCACTAAACTGTCATTTCATTTTAAGTGGGAACACCTAAGCGAGGAAAAGAACAAATTGCATCATGCTCATGCTTTGTGATGTGTGAAAACCTTGCCTATGTAACTAACCTTGAGCTGCTGAGGTTTTATTCACAGGATGCTTGTGTATTTAATAGCATTTGTGTGCGAGTCTTGGTGTCAATTTTACGCTTTTTGTGCAATTCAATAACAGACATCACCTTGACATGTAATTGCTATATGTTTAGTCTCACTCTCTGTCATATTTTCTATATAATGTGGTAGTTCTAGCCTACACTATTTAGAGATTTTTTGACCGAGAGGAGGCTTTCAATTTAAAGGATTCAGTTTGGCAAGCATACAACATGTTCCATAGAGACATTTTCATTTTAGGCACTTTTTTATTTTTGGCTCCAACCTCCCCTGCAACCATCAAAACATAAGCAGTAAAGCTAATGGCTGGATGGAGTCCGCCAATCCAGTCAAATTTTCATGCTGGTGGTAGTTATAGGAAACCAGACATGCATTGACACGGTGTTGAAATAATCTGAAAAATTAGTTTCCAACTGAGAAAATTCACTTGGAAAGTCTGTCTGCTGAGATGTTGATGTCATATACGCAGATGGAGGACGAACATAATGGTTAATGATGAGAAACATTTAATTTCTACGGCATCCAACTTGTTTCCACATTTAAACTTAAAAGCACATGAAGAAGGACTGACATGAGAAGAATGACTTCCCAACCTTGGAAATGGGACCATCTGAGGAGCATGTGAATTTAGCAATACAACCCATTCGTACATTTTTTCATTTTTGTCTCATTGACAAGATCCTCACTGTTTACTACTTCACGATAAAAGGGTCACAACAAATGCTATATCTCTCCAGAGTTAACACTGACCACAAGCTTTCATCAAAAATGTGCCTACAAATTAAAAGCAATTTGGTGTTTTTGACATTTTTGACAAGAGATCATTTTTATATTTACAAAGGAGTAATGAAACAAAAAGGAGCAACTGGATAAAGAGCTGCAGGTGTCTGCAGACATGCATACATCCAACTCCTCAGCAAGATAACTTCTTATTGTAGCTGTAGCTGTGTATAAAACTATTTGCGCCATGTAAAGCATGTAATCGGATCTTTGTTGCAATTATTTGCAATTATAGTTTGACCTATCAGAATAATACAAGTTTGTTTGGCTGCAACATTTGCTGAAGTATTAAACTGCTTTTGTAACCATGGGTGTCCCCAAATGAACCGAACAGAAATCACAAAGAACAACAACTTCCACGATCAACAAATATATCGATAGTATGAAAACTAAATTATGATGACACAAAACACTCAACTCAGTGGTTTTGGTTTCAGGTCAGCCAAACATTTTGTTATCTATCTGGTGTCTATTTTCTCATCTTTGGATTTTGTTACTTAGAAGTATATTTGTCAAATTTTATGATATATGATACAATGAATCTTTTGAATAGTCATTGTTGTTGAGCACTGAAGGAAACCCATACCTTGTATTTTCATAGCCGTAAACACCTCCTGCCTCAAATCACCTTCAAAGAGGAAGGGTAGGATAGGATACTTTTCTACGTTGATGAGATTTTTGGGAAATTCATGTACAGCACTTGCAGCTTTTGGGGTAAACATTCAAGGTAAATACCATGGCAGGGTTTCAGTGCATTGATGTACAAATAGTATGCATCCTTTACTGTCTGGTTGAGACAACCATCAGCATCAAGCCTCTGTCTCCAAAAAAATGGAGTATAAAATTAGCTTGGGTTTTCTTTCTAAAAATCTATTTGATATGTTTCATACATCCTGGAACTATACACTCACTCACCCCATGTTGAGAGGAGATTTTTGTAAGTTACAATAAAATCTAGTTTCTATCCAAAAAACCTTCAATATATTGAAAAAGTATAGATCTCCCATTTTTGAAAGTTAAAGCACTTAATGTGAATCCCTGTGTAACCACAAATTCCCTCATTATAACAACCATCAAACATTTCAACCTTTGAAGTGAACTTTTAAAATCCCATCTGCTCAGTTATTCTAAGTGTAAAAGCAGCCACAGCAGAGGTTGTCTGTAAACTGCAATATGATTCAGAAATTGCAGAAGATTGCACTATCCCACTACAACTGCACTTGAGACTTTGAGCCGACGAGGTACTTGAAGTTTCCCTGGGCTGGCAGAGAGAAAGGAAGAGACTGAGACGGAGTGTAAGTTGTCTCACTGTGTCGCTGTCTGGCTCTGAACTGGAAGTCCTTATGTCTTGTTGTTCTTTGAGATATGTGTTGCCCTTCTCTGCCATTTGCTTCTACTATTCCTACAGGAAGACTATGCGGCTTTATTGGTTCTCTGAGATACACAGCTAATTCCACTTTTACCACTTCCTCATTTTGTTGGAGCCTCTTGAATTCTTGTTAGTCTTTATCTATTTATTTGTGTTTTAAAGTTGCATGCAGGATGCTTGTCTGCAGTATCTGAGAACAGTACAAGGTGTCATGTAGGATACAGCCCTCTTTCTGCACGTACTCTAGATCAAACTGGGGGCTCTGCTTTGTCGAGTTGATGTAGTCTCTACCTCAATTATCCACCGTGCGAAGTGTAAAGGTCAAACTCCCAGTGAAATCCCGGGGGAGGGGGCATCCATGTCAATGGGAAATCAGGCATTGTGAGGTGCCTGAGTGGAACCATCATATTTTCTTAACGCTAACCTCCTGTGGCTGGATTCAACCTGCACAGTGCTGATCACCTCATGGGCAAAAAAAACATTTGAATTGACAGTTTTTTTTTTTTTTATTATTCTGCAGGGTAAAGTTCTTTCCTTGAGTTATTCCATGTAATTACAACAAATCAACATACCCTGTCACATCCCACACAGGAGGATCATCCTATTGTCCTACAATCCTCTTATACAAGAATAAATATAATGCCACTTGTTGCCGTTTGAAGTGACTGAGGGATTTCAAGATGGGCCACGTGATGGCATGCCTGGAGTCAGTTACTGTAGCCACATAATATGGTCTTCCCATTAAACTTAACTATGTACAGAAGATTCACTTTGAAGGAAATCTATGCTATGAATATAGAATTAATATGCTCATTATGTGGAATGAAATATTACGACCTTTGCATTTAAAAGCACTGAAATGATGCTGGTGGTTTTTCTATAATGTAGAGGTGACCTGATGGTCCAACTCCATCTCCTAGATATGACATTTATATGATATGAAAGTGTTCTTCCATTTACATAGTGGTGGTAAAGATAATAGCTGACTGGGTTATTGTTCAATGAAGTGCTACATTTATAAACCACAAGAGCTACAAGGAGGTGGTTGAACATACAAAGTGCAGGATGGTGACACTACAGACCAGGGTTTGCATCCACATCCTCTATAATTAGGCTTCGATAACAAATGCTTATGGACACATGGCAAAGTGCCTGGCATTGCCATAAAAAGATTATTAATGTATTAGTCACCACTAAGTGCATATTGTACAGCAAGATCGGCTAAAAACAAATGTGTTGTCAGTGAACAAATTCACTTCAATATCAACAATTTTGGGGAACAATTATGTAAATTTCCTTATTTAATTTTATCATTATGTTAATTTAAATGTAAAGTGGTCACAATTATGCTGCCTCAAAAATGTTTATTTGTTGTTGAAAATCAGTTGCAAATAAACAGGGAATGTATAGGGTTGGTACGAAAGTGCAACATTCAAGCAGCCTAACCAGATTTCTACCACGATTTCAGAATTCACTAAAGGGACACAGACACTCAGAGAAAAAAGTTTCAATGAAAATGAGAGCTTTGATCCCTTTAGGAAATCATTACAGTTTCTCTGGAATCTCCCACTGCAAAAACATGTTGGTGCCACATACTGACATGTCCTCAAAATGTCCTTGTGCACCCGCTGCTTCCTGGTTGGGGCACATCCCGCTGCATTTACACTTTCTTTCAGAATACAGTGAAGGTTCTGCAACATTCAGATAAGGATTCTAATTTTGCGAGCCAGTGCACTTTGTGTCGACCACTAATGGCTAATGGAGTAAATAATTATAAAGCCACCCTGCGATAAATCTGATTAGTTTCTCTCTCTCTCCTCTCTCACTGCACTGAAGTGGAGGCTGAGGGAGTATAGGTCTGTTTTGCTATAATTATACAAACTCTAGCTTAATGCTAATCCATAGACTATTTTAGAGATTCAGTCAGTGGACTGTCACTAGGAGCAAAACCGACACCTGTGTTTGCGATCCAGAGTATACTGTGGATGCAAAGAACCATGAAAAAATACCTTTGGGTCTAAAAAATGTAATTAAAATCATTATCATTATACTTCAATCAAAATCAATATTATGGGTTGTAAGCAAAAGCATGTAGTCTCATTTTACTTAAAGTTACACCAATCGATATTTTTAAATTGCCTAAAGAGGAAATGACTTGTGTAATGTGAAAGGTGACAATTCCAACTCTCAGCTGGACACAGCATTTTAGCATCTTTTTCAGCATTATTTAAATTTTTTAGAATCTCAATTTTTTGACAGAGTGGCAATAAAAACTGGTGCAGGACTCAGACTGGTCGACCAAAACCCATCTGGAGACACTATCACATATGATACTTTACAAGAGCCATCCAATAAATGGTACATGAATTATATTTATTATTTATATAATTAAATTACAGATTTGATGATGATTGCATTATCATAGATAATGAAGAAAAACTGCATGAGAAACGTTTTCATATTACAGTCCACAACTATAACAATAACATAGATACAGTTTCAGAAATAAGCATATAACTCTACAACTAAAGTCATATCGTTACAACCATGCAACTAGATTAGACTTAACCCAGACAGTCCAGCAGTAAATACAACACCAGTGTCTTGTGTTTTTCTTCCCTCGCTGGGTGTTTATGTAATAAAATCCAGTAGCTCTTCATGAATTTCTCATGAAACCAGAGCAGAAAAGAGATCTATACAACATTATCCCGTTAAATAAACTCACACCCTTGACTTCTGCCCACTACTTATTCTATAAAACAGAACTACGTTATAAAACGTGTCTCTACTGGACTCACTGGAAGCTGTGGCCTTGAACCCATTCTGCTGCTCTGCTCCTCTGGTCTGTTGTCTGCAGAGATATATATTTTTTGGGATTTTCTCTGAGCTTTTCCTTTATGTCTTTTAACACTTTGTTTTGCGTCAATAGCAGTCAACTGCGCTGCCTCAGAGTTTAAACCATGATAAAGTCACCAGCACATAAGTGAGTGAGTGAAGCTGCAGTACCTGTGGTTTAGCTGTAGCTGTAGTTTTCTGGAGAGGGGGGACATGAGTGAGCTGACAGCCACATCTATCTCGCTGCTTCTTGCTCGCTTTCCGTCTTTCTCTGATGTTTTCTTTTTTTCACATTAAGCCACCGGCCCAATTTGTGTGGTGGCCCATTGGGAAAACTTCTGTTTCTCTCAACGGCCACTGTGTCATTGATTCACAATCCCTGTTTTCATCATCCTCATTTCTAAACAGCAGCACCAGGCCGCTGTTTAACAAAAAAGAAAAAAAGAAAAACAAAGACTAGCTAGTATGTGGCACATTCAGTAGCTTAAGAGTCACATTTCTTCCCCAAATGATTGTTTTATGAGCTTTCATTAATATTTCATTTTAACTTTCCTAGAAAGCTGCTCTGTCATTTAGATCATAAAATATGTGGAACCACTTTAAAAGAAAGTTCAGCTGCCATCAGCTCATTAGTTAATATATCAAATTTGATCTGTGAATTTCATAGAATGAAAATATTATAAAATATATTATTGATTATTATTAAAATTACAATTATAATAATTATTATTATCTGCCATTTATTAATCTATTCATAGTTAAAGGTAAAGTTGATACAAACTGAATGTGAATTACAACAATGATGTCAAGGAGAGAAATAAAATATAGAAATAGAAATAGTGGCTTTCAGTTCCATTTGAAATCAGTGAGCAAGAGGTCAAAATGTGTATAGACGTTTCTGCTTCAAAAGCTGTTTCTACAGCACTGTTTAGTGTGAAAGAAGACACCTATTTTTATGTTGTCATCACTTGCTGCTTTACACAGATATAAAACGCTTACAGTCTATTCTTACCTCTTCACCTGAAGGATTGTGGATAATTATGCCTTCATCTAGGGGTGAAAATTGATACCAATGCCATGGATTCTCCTTATTGGTCAGATTCTTAACCAATTCCTGATCAATTTTCTGTATGAAAAAGAAAAAGCCTTTTTCCTCTGAGTCTGAACACTATCTGTAACACTCTGTGTGTTGTCATCTAATATAGATGAAATGAGAGAATATTTGTACAGCATTCGATTTCATTTGTCAAGGAAAAAATCTGCTATCCTGCCTCCGTGGGCCCAGTGTTATTATAACATAGGATCGCTACCTTGTAGTGAGCATGCTGCTCAGTTGGGAAGCAGGAGCACTCGTGTATAATCCATGACATTCCTAGAATTTAATCCCATGTTTTGCAGAACGATGTTTCATCATATTATTGGTGTTTCTGCTGAAATGACCATTTTACAGACATTCACACTTGTGGTGGTGGTGGGTGACACGCTGTGTGACTGGTGTGCATACAGAGACTAGGTTTTTACCAGCTGCAACAGCAGGTCGGTATTGTTTTCGCATTGTCAGTCTATTTGAGTGTGTGTTTGTGTGTGGGTGTAATCATAGGAAAATGTGGCCCTGGAGACAGCTACTGTGGCAGGAACTACCACAGAGGCAGTTTTGAGTACCTTGGTACTGTGACGAAATACAGCCATGAAAATAGGGTGTGGTTGACATCAACACGAAGGCCAAGTTCAAAAAGATGGGCGTGGTCTCAACTAAAAATCTAAAAAAAAAAACAAAATAACAAAACTGAATACTAATAGGTCACAAGGTCAACATATTGATAAGTGTCCCGGCTGAGGTGATCCTATGGCAGGATCCTCTCTAGTTTTCTGTAATTACAATTTATAGAGATCCCCCAAACGCCTCACATGCAGACCATTTGTTAGATGCAACAGTTTAATGATGTTCTCCAAACACCTCACATGGAGCCTGTTGGTAGACAGATAACTATGCATCTGGGCGGGTCTTAATCTGTATGAGCAGGCCATCTCATTACACATTTAAGCACTGCATTGTTAATGTGACAAATCACAATCAACACAGTATAGAAAAAAAACAATTTAGAAACTCTACACTAAAGAATTTGACAGGACATCAGCCCTCCTCTGGAATTTCTTTCCTCCTCACAGACCTCTTGCTCTAAGACATTTTAGCATCACATCAGTCTGTAACCACTATTTACAGCAATATCAAACATGATATAAACCTTTTCCTCTACATTGCGAAAGGGGGCCACAGGGGGGTTGAGTTCAGCCTTGAGGAAGTACAGGTATTGAACTGCTTCTGGGAGACTCGGAAAGAGATGTGAGTCATCAGCCTCGGCTCAGTGGCCAAGCTGCCCGCAGTTAGACCTGGATCACTTTCCCTCCATCAGCAGGATGTTAAGAATAAGAAAC
The DNA here is from genome assembly GCA_038496675.1 of Rachycentron canadum. Lineage (NCBI taxonomy): Eukaryota > Metazoa > Chordata > Actinopteri > Carangiformes > Rachycentridae > Rachycentron > Rachycentron canadum. The sequence goes on along the minus strand of CM076664.1, from coordinate 1,471,526 downwards.
CTCAGAGGTCTGCATGAAGGGGTATCAGTGCAGTTTAACAATGTCTGGTATGTGGTAAAATTTGTCCTTTTCTCTGGAGGTATTACTATCTGGATTTGTCTGGTTGGGTTTGAATGACTTTCTGTATCTGACACTTTGCTGTTGCCAGTAATGAATCAGCAATTTTACTTGTCATTATGTAGAGGAAATATAATTATGATAATGTATTGTTTACTCTAATGAAGTTCTGAAATGTAATAAATTGAGGTTAGAGTCTTGATATGGGATCCTTTCATCTTCTTGCATATGCAACATATTTTAAAGAAAAGACACTTGAATTAATGATCAGCAACATCAATTCTTTCTGTCATTTGAAATTAAATATGCAGTAAAAGTATGAAAAAACATGCTTTGCAAATTAATGAAAGGTTAATATACCTGCAAAAGATTTGTACAGAATATCTACTTTAATCAAGCCATTACATAGAAATAAACAAAAACCTTCCTTTCAGTCCTGCCAGTCTAAATCCCTATGAATGAAGTTTAAAGCCAGGAATCTCATATCTCAGAAACGCTCATTAACCAACATTAATAATTTCTGGTGGTGCTTAAACACTATGTCTTTTACTATGAAAATGGTCTGGTCTGGGTTCCTTGCAACTCAGATGGTCTCCGTCACACATCTGGTTCTTGTGACTGCTGATCTGTCACTTTCTATGTCTGAAGTATGACAACGTTTCCTCAAATTCAAGATGTGGTTTCTCACGTTTAACTCTCCCACTTCTGACATTAATCAAAACAACAGCATATGGTGTGTTTATCTAACTCAACCAGCCTTAGTATTTCTATTTATTTTCCTAAAAGACTACACCATGTTTGCTTAGAAAAAGCTTAATTTCTTTGTTGGGATAGGTTTATAGGTATGTTGTCAAAAAAATGTAACTTGTTGACAATGTATAATTTATATCACCCAATCCTACCTGATTGCTGTTGTTCTTTTGGAATAACAGAGCCAGCATGTACGCTTAGGCCAGAGCTACTGAATAAATAGTCCAGTGTTGGCAAAGTGTTAACAATTTCTATTCTATCTCGACTAAGGAGAAATGTGTACGTGTGTCTCTGGTTATATTCAATCTAGGTTTCTTGAGAAAAGTCATCACTGAATCAGAAAAAAAGTAGCTGTTTTGTATAAAAGTCACAAATCCTAAATCATGCATCTCCCCTCCCCCATATATTTCCACATTTAGCGCCCTACAGAACTACTGTTACGAACTAGTTTCTCATCAAAGTACCAAACCACAGGGATCGACACTACTTAGAGGAGTCAAGTGGAGTCTATATTTCAAAGAGGGAACTGCATTGAAGCTGAGGGAATTACAAACAAGCTTTCTCCCCCTGAAGATTTGCCAACGAGTTACACCTCTGTCAGCAGTTTTCTTCAGGGCTACTGTTGAAGCAATGCAACACTTTACAGTCTGATTTACCTTATTATGGTAATGACCAAAGTTTGTCTACCTGCCTCAGGGGGAGGAAAGAAAAAAAGAAATAAAAACACTTGCCAAGTATTTATCCTGTGTAATCAAGGAGGCATCACTTGAAAGGATCAGAGACGTCTTGAAGTGGGGGAACAATGGAGTCTTCAAAGAGCAGGCGGGACAAGACTGGGTAGGGGAGAAACACTGCAGCCTAACTTCCACTGCCCCCAAGCAGTAGAATAAAGCAAAACAGTAGGAAGGGATTATTAATTCACTGTGGTGGATCAGCAGTGTTTATCTCTTTCTAGTGTGGCCCGGTATATAACGCCCACCTGCAGCTTAAAGTTGGCTTGTTTGGCTCTTGATACACAACATTTAAACCTCACCTGTAAATATACAGCGATGGTGGAGAATGTATGAGTAAAATTTATGTTGGAAAAAAACATGTAGGTGGGAGGTGAACGCTTTTTAATCAATTGTTTTGATCATTTTCAAACAAAAATGTGCACCCTTTGTGCACCTTTTTTCTTTGGGTTGGTGATTGTACAAAACAAGACATTTGAAAATTTGAATGCTGTAAGAAACCCGCAAGCCTTTTTTTTGGTGACATTTTCTTAAATTATTTAAATCCAAAAATCTAATTGAATACATGAAAATAAACATCAGTTAAAGACGTTTATGAACACTTAAATTTTAAGTCAGAGGAAGACAAACCTGTACCATAAAATAAGTATAAAATATGGGGTTTTGTCATTCAGAAGCACAATGAACCATTGTTTGCATAACAACATTGAGTGGCCTCAGTGCAGTCGCTGGACATGAATATCCTTTATTCAATATTTCTCATACCAAGGAAATCAACAGAGGTCAAACTTCAGTAGCATTCAACCACACACACAGCCCACGCACTTATAGATTATAACTTGTTTGTAGTCATCTCTTGTACTGCGGTTCAAGTATTTTGATGAATATGAACAAGAATCGATGCTTACAAAACATTAAAAAGCAAAAAAGAAATAAAATGAATTAAACGATAATACGCTATAGGTAGCTGGGGTCTCCACCTGCATATATACAGGAATAGAAGTGCAAGATTTCCCAAGATAATATTGCTGAAATGCTGACAGAAAGTAAAAAATGTGATTGCTGCCTCTGCATGTGAACCTTCCTTCCTCTTTCCTCCCTCAGTCTGATGACTCCCTGTAGGGAAATGTGTGGCTTTTCAGAAGGTTTTCTAATGCAATCCACTCAGAGAGGAGGGACATTTACTCTGACACCGCTGGTATTTTCTGATTACTAATTCATGAGAATGGATCAGGCGATGCATTAGTTGAGGATTTTTCCGTGTACCGAACATGCCTGCATGAACGTGTGTTTCATTTATTTGTCTGTTTAACACCTCGACTGTTTGCAGTGCTTACACAAATTCATAACAAAGGTACACTGCAACTTCCGAGGGAGAAGCTTTTCCTCTCTTCACCTCCAAATTTCTTTTGTCCTCTTTTTAACATCAGCACACTTTTTTCATCAAAACATACTGAAACTGACTGTCACGCTCCAAAAATGGTCATGGAAATGAAGAATAGTCTAGGGAATCAACAGTGCTTTTTTTTGTCACATTTACATATTGTTAAGAGTTCACTACAACTTATAGGCTGGGTAACATCAAGGACACGAGGCCCTGCTGCAGTCGAATTGAAACTGATGGTCTTGGTAGCCCCTCTCTAGGACAACTGGGCTGCAATTTGGTACAAAATCACCAGTCAATCACCGACTAACATACAGAATTAATAAATGATGAGCTAAATTTCGGACTCACTTTGATAACCTTAATTTTCTCTCCGTATGGTCAACATACCAAAACATGAAGACTATTTGATGAATATTGTTTCGTGAAACGTTTTGTCACGAGTTGAAACTTTAAACTTGGCCAAATTAAATGTGCATTTTAACCATTTGACTAAAGAGAGGCAGAAAGATAGAGCCTCAACTAAACGCACAGGGAAGCTTATTGGAATCATTGATCATTGTGAGGTACCCTAATTGTTGAGGATAATAAAGAATTGATTGAGGCAGTTAAGAGGGAAAACACATAAACTCCATGCCAGTGGTCTATATATGTGTGTTGAAACACAATGAACATTTTTTTTCTTTAATTGCTTTTTTCTGTACCTTGAACAAAAGGAAAGCTGATATTGGACAATAGAAAAACAAACAAAAAAAGTATTACGTTCAGCGACAGTTTTAACAGGTCATCAGTACAATATTTGTGCACTGGAGCCACTATGTGGTTAAGTTCTGACTATCTTCAAGCAACTAAAAGAACCTGGGAAAGACTATGGTCATGATAAATTACAATGGATTAGTCCCACTTGTGCATACATTTACTGTGGTTTGCAGGATCAGTTCTAAGAAACAGCTTTTACAAAAACACAACCCCAGTGCTATTTCTGGGCTGGTTCGACTTGTAAATCTTTTAAGAACCAGTTTCCTTTCACCATGGCTGAAGAGCCACATCCCTGCAGACAGACTAGATAGTGTTTTTTTTTTTTTTTTTAAATGTCAGTTTTATTTGATCAGTATTTTCAACCCAAGCAAGTGGCAGCAAGTGGCAGCCCACTGTGACGTCATCCCGTTGGTTTTCTGAAACCGGAAGAAACCGTATTTGGAGAAGAGCTGAGAAGGAGTGAGGGGTGGATCTGACCTGCACTATGCTTTCTCCGGCAGGTCATACAATCTGTCAATCACACGGTAGCCACGCCCTAATGCATACATTACATTGCTTTATCTATTTTCCTCTAAATGGGACCATCATTAAAAAGATTAACATTGTGTTGTATGGAAGAAAACTTGAATCTAGTGATTGAGACCATAAAATCTTTAGAAAAACTTTTACTGAGCTGATAAATCAAGTCCTCATAGACATCTATACAAATGCATTTCTTTTTGCAACCAGTGGAGTCGCCTACTAATGGTCATTAGATAGAATGCAGGTTAAAGCTCTTCAGCATCTGCTTCACTTTTCAGCCCCAGTGTCTACATCTATTTTTATATACAGCCTATGGTCGTAAGCAGTTCTTGGCTCTAGACCAGCAAAATGTCAGTGGCACTCTTGAACCAGTTTTCCTAGCTAATAGTCGGTTCTTTGGCTGTCAAAAATCTAAGGTGCTGACCTTAGAGAAAGGAGACCAGAGGAAAAACTCCCTGTTTCTGCCTTATCCAATGTCAGCATCTTCCACCTGGCTCGTCTATCGACGCTGTGCACCAGATCATAGCAATGTTACTGGTTTTTCCTTGTGTTGGCTGACTAGCATGGGACAGTAGAGCCAGGTTATCTGTGAAGTCTTGATAATCAGGTTGTCTTTCAGATTATATCCAACCATTTCTCCTGTGTGCATTTGTCTTCATGATCCAGTCTATTGGTGCTTTTTCTAAATGAACATTTGCCAATAATGTTCCTTTAACTCTTAAATATTGATATTGGTAATTGGTTGCACAAAACCAGTGTTGTTTACTATTTACAGATACTTTTTCTTGGATATTTGAAGGTAAATGAGTCTGTTTTTTTACTTTTAAAATTATTATATTGAACACATTGAGCAATATAGGGCCATGAGAACATATAGTTGATTCCCCTAACCTCTGTAGTTACAGTTAAACTATTTACACATAAACTGATATGAAGTGAAAAGAAAAAGAAAATGTACCATAGTGCATCAAGAGCTGTTGTTTCTGCCCAGGCCAAGCAGATGACAGCACCCCGAGGTCCTCCCGTAAAACAATTAGCAGCCCAATTGTACTGTACACTGTACCCCGCGGAGGCCTTATGAATATTTCATAGCATGCAAGAGAGAGGCTGCATGATGTAGTGTACTAAGGGTCACTGAGAGTCAGTCTGGAGGAGAGTGAGCCCTCCATGTAGAGGGTTGTTCATTAGAGATGCAGAGGTAGAGAGAAATAAAGAGAATGTATAACTGCAATTCCCTGGCTGCACGAAGCTTTGTAAATACATCTGAGAACATGAGCATTTTTAGACACTGTGATCTTGGGGTCAGTCCACACCTGTGGCCACATACATGTACACTTCAACTGTATGTTTTATATGCATGCAGTGAATTTTGTGTTACACATACATCCATGTTTCAGAAACATTTACAATCTGAAATTCCAATGGCAGTGTTTAAAAGCACACACTCTCTCACACAGTTGAAAAATTAATTGCCCCAGAAAAATAAAATGTTATATAAAATATAACACTAATAATTGTCAGGGACAATATCATCACGAGACATTTATAAGTGCATTGAGTACGAGTGCATTACTGTAAATTTTTCTTTTCTTCTCATGGTTTTACTTCCAAGTTTGATTTTATTGAACATTGTTAGTGTCAATACAGATTATTTAAACCTATTTTTAAGTATATGCTTAAATGAACACATGGCTACCTGAAAAGATCTCTACAAAAAAGATAAGGCAAAAAAAATGCATGCAAACAAAAAGCACGCAACAGGATACATGATATTTGCCATCAGCCACCAATGGTATGGTATGATCATATCAAGTCAGAGGTCCATATGGGATGCTGTGGTTTTATTTGAACTTGATGAAACAACCTACATATTTGTACACACATATACAAAATGTAAAAGAAAAGCAAAAACAAAACACTGATTCACACATTGTAGAGACAATAATTAAAAAAAAAAAAAAAGAGATCCAAAAACTGACACTCCCACGCTCTGCAATGCTAAATTCTCACTCACATGCACACACAGCCTTTGGCATTACATGACTCACTCTCTCAACTTCTGCCCACTTTCAACCTCCTGCTCCATGACTCTGGGCCAGAGTCTCAGTGTGCGTCTTGGTGTGTGTGTGTGAAGTGAAAAGGCAGAGAAACGCATTTTCACACAACCTCAGTGCCATGTTTGTTTGACAGGAGCCTCAATATCCCTCTCCCTTAGCTGCCTATTAAGTTTAATTAATGTGCCACAGTACTTTACCTTCTAGCACTGATATACTCATCTAATACATTGTAAACAGAATTAAGCAACACAATTCAATCAAGCTGTAGGGGCTGTTCATCACGAGCCAACAGACTCTTCACACTGAATGATTGCAGCAAAATGAGATCAAAATACATGGAGTGTACACAACAGTGTAAGACCTGATCTTAATTTTAAATAGCCAGACCAGGCTGCTGTAGACAGCATCACCAGGTAAACATCACAACCACATTAACTGATATTTACATACCAGTAAGTTACCAGTCATAAGTATGTGTTTGCGGTTGGATAGTCATCAACCCTCATGAGTCATCGAAAATTTAATGATAAGCTAAGTCCTTTGTAAAATCCCCTCAGAACGGCACCTAGCAACAACCGTATTGGCAAAATAAAAGCATTTTATTATCTGGCAATATTATTAAGGTTTGGTATAGTTGATTCCAGAAATGATTTTGTTGGGGTTAGGGAAAGTTCATAATGTAGGTGAAAATTACTAGTTCATTAATGTTGAAGGAGCGATGTAATGGTGGTTACAATAACAAACAAAATTGGTTTGTTACGGTTTAATAAAACAAGGTTTTATTGAGCCATCTAACCTCCCGTCTCTGCATGGAGATTTTGTGGCTCCCCAATGATCAAACACAATTTCTTAATTTGCTCCTGATGGACAACAGCTCCATTTCCGACAGCTGCTAGAGTTGTCTCTAATTTTAAATGCATCTGCTGAAATTTCTGATTTCTTGAGAAGGCAATGTCTGAGGGAAAAAGAGGATCCGAAACCATGTAGTCACTGAAGTCATCAACGTCAATCAAACACTGGATCCAACATCATAGACGTGTCCAGAGCATCATATGTAAAGGGATGTATGTAACTCCTGCTGAAGGGCTGCTTCACATTGAGACCAGTACTTGTACACTTCAGTGCCTCAGAGATTAAGAGGCAGAGGAAGAGTCCATGTTCCATTGTCCTCATTGGTTTGTCCTCCAAAGCACAAGTGACTACAGGATAAATCGATATGCCGTCATTGTGAACCTTCAACTTTCTATGCCCCCTCAACTCCCTCCATCAGACTCTCACCTCTACCACTCTTTCATATGATTCATTGAGGTCCTTCCATTATGGGGCATGGGAGGTTAAAAACAAGAGTCCTGGTGTATCTCCTTGATAGACTCATCTGACAAAGTAGCTTTACCTTGGTTTAACCTGCTTTTTTTCCCTCTCAGGCCATATGCCGCTGGGAGGATCTGACTATCTGACAATCTAGCGCAGCCATCCCTACCGATCTGGAGACAGTGGAGGTTTAGTAGAGGGAGAGGAAAATGATGAAAATATTTTCAGAGGCAGTGATGCAAGGCCACTTGAATTAGGGTGCTAATGTAGCGTTGCTCACAAGTGCGAAATGGCATTGAGGCAGCTCGTGCTGCCAGCGGTGTTGCCATTAGGACTCATTTTCCACTCTTAATGGCACAGGCACCTTGTTTAATAAGCATGGATTACAGGTCATAAAGGGCAATGGAGCACAGAGAGCCACACAGTCTGCAGGAGGATAAAGGGAGGAGGGAAGAGGCAAAGATGGCCTGAGGAGAGAACAGAGATGAAAGAGAAGAACTGGGGAGAGAGGGAGAAAAGATGAATGACAGAAGGGGACGCATGACAACAAGGAAAAAAGAGAGGAAGAGAGTGGCTAATAGATGAGGAGGGAAAATTAAAAAGGCAATTTACAGCACATGCTAAATATCAAACGTCTGTTGTAGGTCAGAACGTGCCAATAACCCATACACTGCCAAAACATCTGGATTTTTGACAGTGATCTACACCTCGTATTATAAAGAAACAAGTTAATGTCACTGTTCACTGAAATTTTCTCACGGGTGATTTGCTGATCATGCTATTTTTTTTTTTTTCTTCCCCAAAATTCTCCTTGTATACAAATGGAGAGTTTATCTGAAATAGACCCAAAACTTGTGATGCTGGAAAAATTCTGGCTTTTCTTATGAACCCTGTTAGTCTGTGACAGTTTGGACATTATCAGACCTTCGCCTGCTCCACTGTTGACAGAGTTATCAGAGTATTTGATGCAATAAGCCTGACCTTCCTACTGATCCTCATCTAAAGCTCAAAGAACCAGAACTTCTGCTTTTAAAAAACTTTGGATGAAATGCAGTGAAACTGAGAAGTCTCTGAAAGAGTGTCAACCACTGATTTACAGTGTAGTCACTTTCTGGTGAGAAGCCACATGTTCTCTTTTGGCTTCATCCAAATAGACTATGAATACCATTATTTTACTGATACAATGAATTATAATAAAAGTGCAAAGTGTAGCATTACTGTATTGTCTGGTAACTGTTTGTCCAGTGCACACAAGTGTGTTTCAAACTTATGATCGCATGTTATGGCTGTAATCTGTGGGTCCTATTTTAAATGTAGGAAACCATCCATTTAGCTTGCTGGCGCTCCTCTAGTCTAAACATTCAATTTAAAAAAAAAAAAGTTGATAGAACTCAATATGAGCCTCTTGGTATTATCTTATAAAATAGGGAAATGTGACTGTTTTATCCTTATATTGCATCCCATTGCTGTTCTTTGGAAAAATAGAGTGTAAATTACTATGTGAAGTTTCTCACATTTCCCCACTGGCTGACGATTAGGCTCTGTTGTGGATGGAAATCTGAGACCTCTCTCTCTCTCTCTCTCTCTCTCTCTCTCTCTCTCTCTCTCTCTCTCTCTCTCTC
>CM076664.1:1411494-1462004 GCA_038496675.1 Rachycentron canadum | reverse complement strand
TAGCATGGACTATGGCGATCCTTGGTGATCATGTCGTCAGTGCTTGTCTTCCTAAGATGTGTATAAGAGACAGCTCTCTCTCTCTCTCTCTCTCTCTCTCTCTCTCTCTCTCTCTCTCTCCAGGGCAATGACATTTGTTTGTTTGTTTTAAATGAAAATGGAGTTGAAGTTTGCACAACACAAAGGTTGTTGTTGCTGTGTTTGGGGTAGCTGCAGAGAGATGTACAACACACTGATATAAACCACTAAAGCACACGTGACAGATATAACCCTCACTGTATATTAGACAGAAACTGAATCTAAATTTGTGATCACACACATGCTTGAGCACATGAACACCTACACACACGCCTTACTCCTCATATAGCTGGTTTTTCAACCCTCAGGCTCTGTGCCAATTAGCTCACACCAGAGGATATTAATTTCATCCATGGTGCAGTGAGAAATCATAGACACCACTATTATTCACTTGTCATGCCTTAATGCTAACCCCATGCTGGGATCATTAAGGATTCATCATGTTATTGAGGGCACAGACAGAATTTTTACAACCTGTTGATGAACTTGGAATCCAATAACTGCTGTTCTCCATGGTACTCAGCTGGGTCTAGTCAAACAGTGATGGATTAGACATGTTGGTGCAGAGGAGGGTGGTGGAGCAGATACTGAGGTGAGGGACTTTGGTACTTTGGTGTAATGGACCTTTCAGCCCATGAGCAGTCGCCGAGGTTACCTCAGGTTTGGTTCAAGGTGGAGCTCAGTTTTGCATGAAATGAATTTCATAGGTTTAATTCAATAACTCATTTGGGTTATGACGAAAACGTTCAGACATTTCCAAATAATCAATTTTAATCTCACATCTGGCAGCCTTTCAGTCAAATACAGACACATCTGCACACGCACAGCTGCACTCCATCTATTACATCTCATCGGCTTTTAGAAGATTATGAACAAAGCATACAAGTCAGACTCATCAGACTAATAGACAAACATAGCAAGTCCAAAATAGTATCAGAAAAGATCCGTCACCAGCTGACTTACTGATATTAAATGTGTCATCCGGTGACAACAGCTGCAGTTAGGAGACAGTTATTGAACGTTTTATGTTGCATTATGCAGTAGCAAAGTCTGCCCATCAGCATCTGTTCATGAATTCTGTTTTATTTGCCACAGAAGAAATTGGAAGCATATTTCAAATGCCCTCAGGGTAATTTGCACTTAAAGTTGCTTAAATCTGCGCCATGTACAAATGAGGACAAGATAGGAAAGATTGGAGTCCCAAAGAGAGCTACACAACAAAGAAGAAAAAGGCAAAATGATGAGAGCTCCTCAAGACAAGCACAGTAATTAGCCATCAACTTTAGATTCTAGATGAAAATTAGAGTAATATGAAACTGTATGCAAGTAGATGAAAAGGTGGGTGTTTGTTTGTGACAGACTCTTGTTTTAGCTCAAATTCTCCACCTTAGAGATTATTTCCCGTAGGCAGTAGGCGTGCCCTGTTCCCTCCATATGAAAACTCCATGGTAACAATAAATAACATGTTTCATATGACATAAGTTTGTTTGTATGAATACCTCCTCCAGCATGGTGATAAGTAAAGGGCATTTTTTGAATTTTTTGTAATTGTAAAGGTTTGCCTGAAAGAGGCAATGTTACTGAAATCAAGTCGTTCTCAAATTGAGAAACAAATACAAATGTTGGGAAATTAAGTTAGAGATCTAGTTCAACTGCCACTGTTTTTAGAGTTTAGAGTGATGCTAATGTCTACATGGGGCTGGACTTTGACACAGTGGCGCTATGAACTAATTGCTAACATACATGTGCTAACTTCACAGTGACAATGCTAACATCCTAATGTTTACCAGATATAAATACGATTTCCTGATTAGCAGAAGACAAAGTACACCTGAAGCTGATAGGCATGTACTCAGTGTTGCAGGTATTTGGGTTGCAAGTGTTGTACCGATTAAGAATTTGACCTTATAATGGCACTAAATGGAAAGTTTAAGGAGAACCAAAGTTATTTAATTCATCCAAAGGAAAACATGGATGTGTGAACGAAATGTATTCAATAGCTGTTGATACATTTTACTAAAAACCACAAATGTCAACATTAGGATGCTAGAGGGAAAGTCAAGGGAGGACAAAAGTCATCAGGATTTATAGTCTAGGGATTTATAGTCCAAATTTAAACCTGAATGGTTTAAATGTGAAAAAAAAAAAAAAAAAAAAACATCACAAAAATTACAACAGTTTTACAGTGAGGAAAGCAATTATAAGTTAGTCAATTTATAATTGCTTCTCACTTGACTATCAACCCAATCATAACCACATCAGTTACATAAGTGAGTAACATGTCTGAATGGGGCTGTTAGAGTCCAGACTGCACAATCACAATGGAAGCAGCACCATATGGTGTCAATATCCCCATAAACAGAGAATGTTCACAGTTGCTTAATTGTTCTTGTTGGCTCCCAGCTGAACTTCTGTCGCTCCATATTATCACCATCGTAGCACATCATTTACATAATACGTCAAAATACAAACACATTTTAATGTTTTAGAGAATCATGCCAAATATAATCGGCCATACGGCTATTGTGTAGCCGAGGCATCCACAAAATCCTGTAGCTGGCTACGAAGAGTCAGCTGTGACTGTGTGATATTTACAATCTAATAAGTTTCAGTGAGTGAGAGGAAATGTGGTGGCGTGTATGTGTATGGATATAGAGATTTGTACGGAAATGACATGTTGTCAGACTTATGCTCACACAAGACAAATGTGCAGACAGACAGACACAATCTTGCACACAAGTCGCATTGTGTTGGACGAATGTTATTTGTTTAGTATATTGCTGCTGTGTTTGAAGCACCTGACTGCAGTTCAGGATTGATATCCTTAAAAGAGTCCTGCCTGTGCAACTTTTATGAGATGCAAGAAATGAACCCCGAGGTGCGTCTGTCATTGTATTATGCTGACATCTTCAACAAAAGATGGTTAAAAACACTCACTAACTGGACCCTCGCGGTGTCACACATATTTATGATGGATAACAGCAGACTCTCACAATCTGTTCTCTTACCTCCCCTCTCAAGTGAGAGGAGAGATCAAATGAGTTAATCCCCACAAAAAACTTTTTTCCCACTTTTAGCGTGTTCAGCACAAAGCGTTGATCAATGCTGTTAGATAGCTCGTCTTATACCCTAAGCCCTGGCACCACTTCACATCAGATGAAAGCCATGATGTTTTGCTGTGAATCAGCATTTAGCCACCTACACAACCTTGGGACAGCAGTGGACCTGTAACCTTTAGATCTCACTATCCGCAATGTTTCACCTTCTGGTAGAAGCAGCAACAAAGTACTATGCAGCAATTAAATAAATTTAAACTCCCTTGCCTTTTGATTTACTAAAACATCATGTTAAACAATGGATAACACTCGTATTCCCCTTCCACTTCCCTACATGATAGTTACCAAATGGGTTTATTTTGAAAATTGGGAAAAATCTTTTTCCTACCAGTTCTAGAGCAATTATGAACTGCTGCCCCCTATATTTTCACACATGTGGATAATAAAGTTATATCTGTGTTCCTGATGAAGTTATAACACAGGTCACTGATGGGCTTCCTTCAGGCCAGTGCTGTCATACAAAGAATACAAAGACCATACTAACTGCTTTTGTATGTAAATTCCCTGGTCTCATGGAAGATGCTTATGGCAACAAATTGTGAGATGCCACGCGTAATTTTAAGAGAGGGTGGTTTGAATGAAACATGAAAGGAAATCTGTGTGTGCTTGTATCTGTGTGCTCGTGTGCGTTGTGTATTAAGTTCTTCTTCTCCCAAGCAGGGCATATTATAATCAGCTCTGGGGATTCAGGGAGTGAACAACAGGAGCAGAAGCAGAGCTGGTAGGCCCGGATTTGCCTGGATGAGACAACGACAGAAAAAAAAAAGTATTCCCATGTGTGTTAGAAATATAGAACAATACATGAGCTATAAACCTGCCCAACCTGTGTTATTATCATACTTCCTGTCTAATAAAGTATAAAGTTTTTCCACGAGTTTTGTGTATGTGTAGCTATGTTCATGTGTCTCAGTACATACTGACATTGTGTAAGTCTCTGTGTGTGAGGGAGACAGAAGCATGATATAATGGCTGAGACAGGAAGTCTAGTTAAATGCCTCGGCCTTGGGAAGAAGCCTGCAGGAATCACTGGGCTGTCAACCTGCCAGGACCCCAGGGACCAGCTGGTGCCCGGGAGGCTTCACTCACAAGCTGCAGGGAGAAAGGCTTTGATGATTCTCCTCTATTATGAGCAACAGTCAACCTGCTGCTTGTAGAAACAGGGTATTAAGGAGTGCAGAGATGGCTATTCATTAGTGAACGTGACATTAATGTGGATTCTCTGTGTGCTAAATTCTGTTACCCAGTTAATTCACAACAAAGTGTCTGTTGTGGTTCACTTTCAAGAAGACGTCCCTCTTGCTCATTTGTGTTGACACACAATTGCAGCGTAGAGTTCGACACTCCTAGGCTGATGGATACTATTGGGCTTTTCACTCTGTTTTCCCTCAACTTTGTGCATTTTATTCATGCTGGGACAATAAAAAGGCAGATAGTGTTGGCTGGTGCGTAGTAAGCCTCTCTTAGCCCCTTGTCAGGCCATGTACTAAACAACAAACAAACAGATAGGAGGGGACAAGAACTTAATTATTATTATTATTTTTTTTAAATCAGCCATGACAGGTTTGTCACAATGAGAAAATATAACCATACAGAAAACCATACAGAATATTCTTATTGTTTGATTGTTGTGATTCCATCAAGACACTTAATTCCTACCATTAAAAAAAAAAAAAAATCTACCATAAGGAACTGTGTGAAAGGTCACCTGAGACAGCTGGAACACAAAAACAGTAAGTGAAACTAAACTGAACAAGACAAATTAGAATATAGTCAAATTACCTCAGAGGGGACAAAGTTTTGCTTAGAGTGGTGAAAAACAATATGTACTGTCACTGAAGAAACAACACTTTGACAGGTGTTTCTGTATAATGTGTTTTGTGAGTATCATTATTCATTTTGTGGTTTCAGTTGGAAAAGTGAAAGATCCCCTGCACAAGTTTTAAGACATATAAAATACTGTAAAAATACCTTGTTTGATATGGCTTTTACACAGATAAAATTTAATTACCTTGCTAAAGAATGTTAAAATTATACTCAGATCTTAAACTTTTATCTAAGGTGACAGATTCATTTTGAATAGGGGGACTTTAAATGAAGCCACAATAAATAGATTAGTTACATTGATTTTCTTTTTCTGCTGAGTACAAATGAATACAAATGGCTCACCTCACAGTAGTGTACTGTAAAACAAAAGAGGAATAACATGCTTCGTAATCAATGTCCGGCCCTCAAGCAGCTCCCAGGGAGCACAGGATGGTTGGATGTTACGTGCTTTCACTTACCTATCTTTGTCCTTGCGACTACTGTGGTTTATCTCTATTTGAGTGTTTATTTGTAGATCAAGAAGTCAGGGTAAAAGAAAACCAATGCTTCCATCTCATTCATAACAATCCTACTGTTTAGGACAGTTGTTAAAAAAGAAAATGTGTGTGTGGGAATAAATAAACTGTAATCCTTCCTTCTTTCGTGTTATTTCCTATAATGTAAACTGTCGCATGACACATCACAACTCTAGCATATGTTATTATGTCTGCTAATACAATGCATCAGTCTGTCGCACAGCGGAGACCAAACATTAGGCCGACTACCTATCTGTGATATATTGAGTCTGATCCCAGGTTCCAATAACCAATTTCACTGACATCCACACATACAGCCTATACTGTATAGACATACTGGTGGCATATCTCATCTCAGCCAAAATACCTGGGGACCTTCATTTGCTACCTCATATATCACCTAGATAACAAATACTTGGGGGGCTGTCCATTCTGTTCCCTGACAATGTCAATAACAAAGAGTGTCTTCCTGTATCCAATTATTAAAAATGTGGCATCTTTACAAAAAGATAAAGCATCTGATTCATATCATACGATAAAGATCAATCAGAAAAAATATATATTAAACAACCATCTCATCTTTGTCTGTTTCCTTGCAGCTGAGGCCGTCCTTTTTGTAGCTTGGAGGTGGAGAAGGAGAGAGGTGGAGGATAAGAGGGGTAGGATGCAGAGAAAGATAACTACTCTGACCTTGAAGAGATAATCCTATAGATATCACCGTGACTGTTGCTGCTACCAGGCTCTAATGCCTGCTTTACTGCCGATCTGCATGTTTCTACAAAGTTGGATGATGCAGTTAAATAAAGCAAGTTGAAGCCATCGTGACTACCTCAAAGATAAACTACAAAAATATACTATAATTTAGATTTAGTTTACCACTGAGGGTTGACTAAATGAGACTAAATCATCATGCAAAAATATATTATGCTTATTTGATTCACCAGAAACATATTATTAATATATAGCTGAACCACTTAGAGTTTATTAGCTTATAGTCACCTTTTTTCACTACTTTGAATAGATCAAAGTACAGCCTTATTGAACAAACATAGGTGTAACGTTGTGACCAGTTTACTGAGGCTGGTCAAAATTTACACTTCAAACATTCAGATCATTGTCTAAATGATCTAAATAAGAGAAATATCTCACTTAATTATGCTAAATATCTTCACTGCCAGTCAACTGGTCAATCATCTGAGAGCCACAGTGTGTGTTAGTATGTGTGGATGTGTGTTTATCTAAATGAGTGTGCAGTCAATTTGCAGCTATGGCATGAATAGGTTTTACATGCATCAATGTATGTGATGAGCGCTACTATAGATGGAGGGAGGGGGGAATGACCAGCTGTATATGACACACAGCAATGTTATCACACTGAGTGTAATAATAGTAATAGTAATAATAGAGTGTAATAAAATACAGTATGCAGCCTTATCAAAGCGTCACGGTAATCAAATGCATACAGTTTAAGAACACAGAGGGTGTGGGGGAGTTGAACAATGGGTGTGGAAGGAGGAGACACATTATAGTGTATTAACGGAAAATCTTTTCCAAGACAAACATCTGGCTCTTTACGGAAACCTCATCCAGCATGATTAAACAGCTCTGATGGCTTTACAGGTTTTGGTTTTCTGGTGACTTTCGAGCTAACAATTTTTAATGCATTTATCAAGTGGCGAATGCGATTGGTTGTTAAAGTAAAAATATCAAATAAAGAAAGGAAAAGCTCGACAAGCTAATCACAGTGATGCATTAATCATTTTTGAAGCACAATAAAAACAAATAATTCAGTAGGTTGTGTTGTTACTGTGAGCGAGTCAACTCATGGTGTGCCAAGATTTTCTTTCAAGTTGACAAAAGGAAAATGTGGCTGTAAGACATCAAGACACATCAATAAAGAAATCTTCTGTGAAATCCATGTTGAGATCCTTAGATATATTAGCTCTAACAGTCTGTTGGCTTTTTATTATTTAAAGTAAATGAAAAGATGTCAAAAACTGAACAACAAAAGAAATACAAAAAAAAAGAAGAGTTAGAGTGAAATTTTACCTTTAATTTCTTTCATGTTTGACAAACACGTGATCCTTTAAGAATTGATCCACTACAGAAATCTGGTGAGTCACACTGTTTGCCTCCGTCATATTACACTCTACAGACATGCTGGCTCAGAACAAAGAACAGGGTGGCCACAATTCCCAGTTCATATTTTTAAAGCAAAGCAATCAATGGATTGATATGAGAATGTGTGCAAGTTGTTCAGATATAAGACACATACAAGCCTTGTTCCGTCTCTTAGGGACTTTCTCTTGAGAAGTTTGAAATGGAAAAGAGAAATTGGAGAATTTATCTCACTTTGCCAGGTCATTTCCTGAACATTCACCTTGGACCGCTGACCACAGCTTTGAAATTATATTGTCAGATCCTGAGGGGCAGACAACAACCTCCCCCCTCCCGTATATTCTCAGTTTCACAAAGATGAAAAACCTCCGGAGGGCAGTTAATCCAAGACCTGAGTGATATCCCCTCCTGACCTTGTGTCGCTACAAAACACCCATGAGGCCTGCATTGTTAGCATGCATCACAGAGACACGCTACGGTCACAGACGACACAGGGCCCGCGACAACGGGCAAAGTAAACTGCACTTCTACCTGGACTAATGAGCCGTGACGAGCCATCGATCTGAGGCTGAGCAAAACGTCAATATTACCCCATAGTGGAGATGGAGCACAGGTGACACGGGCCTTGATTTTTTTAAGCCAATCAGCTGGGGAATTTATCATTTTGGCCTTTGATATGAGGAGGCAGATCCGGGGCCAACTTGAAATAGTGCCACCGCCAAACGAAACCGCTCTAGCGGCGACGTGACAGCTTCGATTGTCCAGCCATGTAGACTGGGCCAGAGCTCATCAGGATGCTGGATGTTTTGTGAGTATTTGTCTGTCATTGTCTGTGTGTGTCTTTTCCAAGAAATACAACAAGGTGTATAAAGCAATAAGACTGTCTGGTTTGATGAAAACCATCTGCAGATATTCTTTTGTAAATCCTTCAAAATTAAACATGTTCCGATATTTAGAGTGACAGCTATAGAGAATAAGAGGGGACTATTGATTCCTGTCAAGGCATATTGGGAATGGTTTAAGCCCAGTTTAGAAGGATTAAAGATCAGAAAGCATCTTGAGCAGCCAATTTCGATCAGATTTTGGTCCCTTGGCTCCCGTCTGGCCATTAAAACCTGCATTGACCCTCAAATCTCAAATTCATCTTTCCTATCCTCCTACTCTCTTTTACTCTACCTGTAATTTCAAAATAAATTCCCAAGCAGACATACAGAAAGAGAGGGAAAGGTAGCACAAGGAAAAAGACAATGGCTGAAATTAGGCTGGTGCAAACATACCATGTTTTACATTTTGTACATCATGTGGAATTTTCTGTGCGTATCACTCGGTGCTGCTGTTTGTTTCCTCTTTATAATAGTCACTTCAATTTCTCCCTCTACATTTTTATCTTGTCCTGTAGCAGTGCTCCAAAGTTTTTAAATAGAGAACAAAAAAAACAAAACATTGTCTTTTTATTCTCCCTTCAAGAAGCAGGAGAGCAGAGCTTCTATAGAATAGTCATTCTTTCATTTAGTTTGGAAAAATAAAAACCTGCTGACGTCTTCGATAAGAATTTGCAAAGTTGAGTCAACACTATGGGGCCTCAAAGACAGGGAGCCACTCCGGGTATTTGTCAAAGAATTGTCAAGAATACATATTTTGTTTTAAGTGAAATCGGTTATTATAGAGCCATGAGGTGTTCACATTTGGGAATATTTGTAAATGTTGAGGTGTTACATGACTGGCATTGTTCCCTTTGGGTGAAATGGGGTTCAGCATTTGTGTTTACAATTGCAACATGAAGTGAAGTTTCGAGCCGTGGGTCAGAACAAAGTCAAGCATCCTCGGAGCGATGCTTGGTTGTTGAAAAGGACAACTCCTCTGGCGTAATGCCTGTGCTGTTTAACTGCAGTGCAGAAAAGTTGGCAGGTGTAACTTCATCATCACTTGATTTTTCCAAAATATGCTAATAGGTGCAGCAGCAGCAGCTCACTGAGCATGCATTAAAGAGCCCCACTCTGGTTACATCAGTATGTACACAGATAGATGGGCACCGTAAATATTAATGTTATATTAGCAGGGAAAGTAATATTTAAATGGTTAACTTGCAGTAGGCATACTATATGAAAGCTCTAATCCCCAGAGGTTACTTTTTATCTTACTATTCTTTCTCTCTCTCTATCCCCTTCCCTTAATCTCCTCTCCTCCTTATCTGTCTATTACCTAAATGAAGTAGAGACGACTGGATTTCCTCTATACAACTCATGGATGGTGAATGCACTTTGACTTTGAATACAAATGCCACCTTTCATGAATGCTTCTGCAAGGGATTTTAATGAGGCATTTTTTACATTCAACCTGCTAAAGGTCTTGTGAATTCCTTGCATGGAATGGGATAGCAGATTATAGAAGAGAGAAGAGAAGAAGAATATATCTGTCTTTGTGAACGCATGAAGACTTACACAACAAGCTTGACAGCCCTGCCTGTATTTTCTGCTACTTATTGCTCTCTTAACATGGGAAATGTGTATCACCCCTTTCAAGAAAGCAACAATGGACTGAGGATTTGATTTTTAATTTTTTTTTTTTTTTCATCATTGATGTTTAGGCTCCTTGTCCTCTATCAAACACATGTGGACACAGACATTCACATCAGCCATAAAGTAGGACACTGGGTCCACGATTGAAAAAAGGGATAATGTTTCCCTGTATTCCTGACATGGATTACAAACGTCTTTCTATTGTGGCTCTCCATCAATACCTGACAATCCCAGAGAGCAGGCGTTTCATCTCTGACTTTGAGCATGGCTTGGGAATCAGAGCAGATGGTGAGAGACAACACTGCTGTGGATGTGTCCTATCAAAAGTAAGCTCACACCTTCACCACATTTCATGTAAAGCTGAGAAAACCCAGAGCACATGTTACAACCCAGATACAATAAGAGCCTTGTCAGAGTCTTGGAGTGCCTTGGATCCCCCATTTTTTTTTTACATATATTGTAGATTTGAAGTTAAGGAACTCAGATCCCTGTATTTAACAGACTCTATTGTCTTCCAGAAGAAAAAATGACGATGGGAACCCAACAGCTTTCAGCCTCTGCGTGTGTGTGTGTGTGTGTGTGCTGAAGATGGCCAAATCTCCTCATAAAAAAGACAGCATTAACATTGGTGCAACTGTCATTCGTTCTCTGCTATACTACAACTGTGAAGTGAAGTTACTTCACAATCAAAATTTGCTCAACTTTTCAGCCTGCAGCTGTTTTTTTCCAATTACTTTTCATACTCCAATGTCAAGTCAAAGTTTTCATGTGGCAGAAGTTCGTTAGAATAAATGTGACTGAAGAAGGGTGCAAGAGCTGTAAACAAAAGCTAAAATATGCATGTGGTTTAGCAAGTGGATTAATCACACACACAAGCCCCTAGTGCAGGAGGAGATTCAATAGGCCAAGTAAAAAGGAGAGAATTAGTAATAGAGGAAAACAAGTTACTGTCACCTTATAAAATTTTAAGTATAAATATATTACGCACACTGACACTTACAGTATGTACTCTCGCATCATTTTCTAAATATACATTTATGTCTTCTTTTATTGTTCCAAAAAATAAATAAATAAATAAAAAATAGCATTTTTATTGAAGTCTTCATTACTGGTTTGTTATGATTTCAGACCACTTGTTCAGTGTCAGCTGCCGATTAATCAAATCGAGACTGGGGGGGATCCTGAACATGCTTTATTATCTTAATAATTAATCTGTTGTCTTTCAGCACCCAGCCCTAATGGCCCGCCTAGTGAAAATTTACACCTTTAATTAAAAGCCATCCTTCGTTTAATAAGCCACCTATGACCTTCAAATCACTAATCTACACAGGGTGCAAAAACTTCATCTAAATTATCCTAAAATACTTTCCAAGGTGATGGAGGGGGAGTGAGAGACAAAGGCAAGGAGGAAGAGTGGGAATGAATGATACAGAAAGAGAGACTGACTGAGAAATTAGATTTGAGTCATAGAGGCTCATCTGTACCTTGAAGTAAAATACAAAATTTACTTTTTCCTGCTGAGATTCAAAATGAGAAGATTGACACTTCTGCTATGTAAGTTATATATGAAGATATAGCCAGCAGCCAGTTATGTTATCTTAGCATAAAGGCTGGGTGGTATAAAACTCACCAAATGATGTGATAACTGTTTAATCTGCATAAAAACCATAGTGTAAAATTGACAATTTTTGGTTTACAGGTTATGTGTGCAGATTAAACAAAGGTAACAGATCAGATGTACATTACTCACATTTAAAGGCCATTTTTATTAAGAAAGACAGGCTAGCTGTTTCCCGTTTACAGTCTTGATGCTAAAATATGCTAAACTAAACAAAAATAAACTAATATTATCTTACCTAAATCAGGGGGTACTGGCTGTGACCCTCTGTTTGGCATCAATCTTCTCATCTAACTGTCCTCCAGAAATGTCAAAACCTCGTTGAGGACAATAAAATTTGCAGTGTATTTAGAGAAAACATCAGTCCATCATGTCAGGTAGCAATTGAAAAAGACAGCAACCTATGGAGCCATCAGATAGTATTACCCTTGTCCTCAGACAGAGGGACCAGAGAGAAAACAAAAGGGAAAAAAAAATACAACAACATTTGGATCACTGACATGGACTTTATTAGTTTTTTTGTTGTAAACTGCACACTTGTTCACTAATAACTCAGGGATTTTAATCTCACTGAGACTACCTGCTGAAATAAAGGTTGAATAAACATTATCTACTGTCTAAATATGTCTTGCATAGTTCACCAATGCACATGAACACAAACACCCAGAGTAGATCAGTGAGTCAGCGATTCCAGTGGCTGATTATCCCTAACATTCCTGTGAGAAAATGCCGACTTGGCATACAGCCCGAGTTGGCGATGGTACCGACTGCACTGATAAAATCTCTTCCAATTTACTATTTGGTTACACCAAAAACACTGTAAAATGGCTAAATGTGGGAAATTGTAATTTTCTGAACGGCCAGCAAGATGAGAGAAAGAGAGACAAAGGCAGAGAGAGACAATGAAAGACAAACTACATCATGAGCTGGTTAAAGCCAAAAAACAATTCTGCTGCTGACTTATTATCCTGACACATCTTCACTCTTCACTCTGCTACATCCTATTCAGTCTTTATTAGTTAGCTATTTACTCAGGCTGTTAAAGCAGGGGGAATTCACTTTCATTTCAAAGAGCTTTACTGCGAGTAGACAGCTGGCTAGGAGTCCTACCCAGGGGTCCTGACTACTCGTCGAAGCATTAACACACAAGTCTTACTACTTGATCCAAGGAATCAAAGAAAATAAAGGAGTCTGTGCTGGTAATCCCTTTTGGCTGTGCTGTGGATCTATATCATGTGGATGATAATGGAATGAGCTGCCATTAGCTGCTGAGAGAAGTTATTGTACCACGTTAATGAGGGAACTGGAGAAAAGATGAGTAAGAGTGCTCTAGCATTTCAATTATCACCTCTGGATGCGGACTCAAATATCACCTGTGTAGATGTTAAAAAACTTTGAAAAGGAAAAAAACATTAGAGTTTGGTAATAAAGACCCGACTTGTGACCGTTGAAGCTTCACAAAGGAATAAGGAAACTAAAGTAAGAAGGTGAAAGGAATGAGAAAACGAAGAGCAGGTTGTGGTTCATAATTTAAGTGGTAAGCAACACGTCATCAGCAGGCAACATAATACAAAATACAAAGACCACAGTCTTCCGCCCAGCAGAACACAACTCGTCCTTCAATACTGTCTCCACATCATGGATGAAAAAAAAAAAAAATGCCGTCTTCCATCTCATGCTTTCAGGCATTTCAGAAAAAGAATCTGAGGGACACTTTGAATGTTCTGCACCTGAGAGCCTTTATGAGTAGCATTTCTTCCACAACTGCAACATCTGATTCAGAGATTCTCCCCTGACTATGGTAGTTTTTATTGGTAATGGCAAAGTCTGTGTCATTTCAGCCCAAAACCCAGTGCATGCTTGTGATTCAATACAATTTTGTCTGATAACAGCTTCACTGTTTACTTTTTACATCATGTCTGAGCTATATCAAATCCTGCTACTGGCAAAAACATGGAGTGACTTTTATTCTGAATCAGTTACAGGAAACTCAATGCATTTGTTACGGTGGTTCAACGTGTGGAGCAGGAAATCAGAATTATTACTAACTGATAGGGGGAAAAAAAGAGCCAAAATACATGTAGACCTAAAAAGTCTTTTACACTTTTATCTCCACTATGACCAACATTGTGCTAGAAGATAAATAGAGTAATGAATGTGTGGGTGTGTGTGACTGACTTGTGACACTGGCAAGAAGTTGGACAGCTCTTATTTAACTGACTAGAGTGACTGAGAACAGAGGTTTAAAGACTTGTCCACATGCATCTGAAAAGCGGTTTATAAGAGCATTTTGAGAGCAAACATTAAATGTTGTGCAAGAAAGGCTTCGTTTTCTCCCACAGATTTTGCATTGCAAATGCTATATTATGTAACACAAGATATTTCAATGAGGAATTATTAAGTTTAAATGCATTTCTGTAATGTTAAATGCCCTCCTGCACAGTTAATCAGCCTGGACCCAAGGTGCTTTGTGACATTTTGCTAAGTGTTTTTAAGTGCGACTGATTCAAAAGGGTCAGCTGCAAGTGCACAAGCTTTTTCTAAAACTTATTTGTGGAGTGTACGGGAATCTGTAGTAATATGAGAAAATACATTAGGCTTTGTTATGTCACTATGGTTAATTTTATTTTTTTTCTTATATAAAAATAGATTACTTGTAGTTGCTTATAATTGCTCTGTCTTCATTATCATATGTAAGAAATAGAATGATATATTTTCCATGTTTCTTTCTTTACTCCTCTTAATATAATGTTGTTGTTAAGCATTATAGTGATAAACATCAGTTTCATTGCGACTCTGCTTTGTCAGTGTCTGAATAAGTGATGTAAACAGCAATAAAAACAGCAGTCACAAAGGCAGGAGGGATAACACATCTAGACTGCTGAGGCCTTGTTTGTTTAAATGCCTGCGTCAGTGTCTCCCTGAGTGCTGTAGTATGAGGGCTAAACATCCTGAACCAGTGGGTGAAACTATGGTACAAGGAGGAGAGTTAAGGATTCATGACAAAATAGCAGCCACATTTTTTTTTCATGTTTTGATGACTGATCTAGGATAAACAGCAGGCACACGCAGGCATCATATAACCATATAACTACATGCAAACTGAGCAAACTGAAAGTCATACAATATTTCATAGGAGCAGTGCATACAGCCCACAGTTCAATACTGCATCCTCAAGACGCCCCCAGTTGAACTGAGATGACGGTGTGACTCACAGACAGTACTGTAGAGCTGGGTCAGGTTGTCCCCAGTGCTGAACTGGGGTGGGTGAGGGCCATTAGCCAGTAACTAGATCCACTCCTGAGGTGCTGGATGGGAGACAGAAGAACAAGCTACTACAGCGTAATGAGACACCTCCACCCAGCACTGACACATGGAGCGGCAGGCCAAAACACATCTGCAGCATTGCAGTACACACACAGTACTGCATGAAAACACTGAGAAATGACATTACAAAATTTCACCTGAACATACACTGTACAGAAATGCACACACACACTTGCATATTCATGCAAAAAACAATTACACTCAAATGCGCACAAGAATTTTCATTGCTTTGCTGTGGTTTAGACTAGGTTAACTGTAGTGTAGCTCACCTGAACAAGTAGGTTTCTGACATTTTGAGTGTTGCACTGTGTGAGAGGAAAAGCTCTAAACAACCTGAGATGAACATGAATGTAGAGCAAATTGGATGGTAGTCCATCCAATAATTGCCCGAGCTCAACTGTATAGTAGACTGTTCCTCTTGGAGCATGTGGGTCTAGAGATGACAGTGGAGTTCACTGACTTGAGAACATTGAGCCAGATGACTTCCCCAACACTGGAGCTGATCTATAGACGCAGTCCTGTCACAGCAGGTGATGGAAGACATAACAGGGCTGGATCCCACAAGGCACGAAACAGAGAAAGACAGTCAGTCACAGTACAAAGCTTGACACATGTCTGTGTGTCAATGCACACATAAAAGACTGTGGCTTACAACCCTTTGAGTTACTAAACTTCTGAACGTTTGCATCTCATTTACTTTTCAGAAAGACTGAGTGGATCTCCACCTCCCACTCGCTCTCATTGTTTGGGTGCGCAGGCAGGAAGCGTGAGAGTCAGGAGGTGCATAGAAGCAACTGGAAGATGGGACTGTCATACGAGCCTGATGTTGAGTTGGCGGGTAAAGTGGTATCATCCCATCAGTGTGAGAGAGAAGGAGGAAAAGAGTGAGAATGCATGAAAGATTCAGTGAGATGCAAAATTTCTGACTTATTAAAAGTTTTCTATTCACATGCACATGGGCGTGTGCATCTATTCCAACGTGACAAGGGATTGATGGATTTAATGTCTGGCTCAAGTTGAAACAATTTATAGATGCAAGAATGCCTCTTTGTTTCGACTTTCTTTGACTTTGTTTTTGATTGCATTGTCTTAAATTTGCATGTTTTGTGTGAACAAACAGTAAGAAGCAGTGAATACAATGAGAACTGTTACCAGAGTGTGTCATTGTGGTGACAAAAAAAATTAATCCAAGTGGAATCAACAGTATGTATTCGAAAGGGGTCACAGAAGGTTTGATAAACTGTAAGGGCACTATCATTGGATACTTAATTAAAAAAAAAAAAAAAAAAAAAAATTTGCAAAAAAGGTAGAATACTTCTTTCAGGACAAATAGACACACAAAAGGTGTTTATTTGTCTACAAAGTAGACAAAAAGAGCAGTGAGGTTTCTGGTACTTGATCAGCATAAAGACTGAGTACAAAGTTTGCAAGAAACTCTTAATCGTATCTCCCTGTTAACTGTTCAGCTTTCAGTGTGGCAATGATAGAGAATGAACTCATCAATCAACTAAATGAAACCAGCTAAATGAACTGCAATGAGCTTCGTAAGCACTAGACTCAAGTCTAGAAGTTCACAAAGAGAAAAGACACATGAACACGAACTGACTCAGAGAGCGCACTGGGCTTTAATCAAAGCAAAACCAAAACTTCAGCTAATATGTCCCTGACACTATTCAGCCTTGTCAGGAGTCTCTGATTGAAAGCTATATAAATGGACTAAATTGAGTGTGCGTGAGCCAGCCTCCAAAACACTGAACACTGTCTGCGAACCATCCTGTCTGACTAATTTCATATTCAGGCTCAAGCCCACAGCAAGAGGTGAACTAAACTGGACTGATAAGGGAGCCTCTTTTAAGAACAGGATCCTGCGCATGTTATGGAAAATAAATCTGGCTGATGATGTGAACATTACTTATTCAATCCTTTGAAAGAAAAGTTTGTTTTTATCCAATTATCTCCAGCAAAAATATGTTCATTAAGAAAAGAAGATGCACAAATCAGAAAATCAAATCAAGTGAATGCAATATGGTGGCTATTAAAAAAAACAAACAAAAAAAAACAAAACAATTACACTAGATCTGATTCGACAGTATTTATTTCTATAACTGACTTCAAAGGAGCAGATTAATTAAAATGCTGAACAAACTATTTAAAGCTCATACCACTACAGATTAACCATTTATATCTGGCAGAGGTCATTGTGTAATGAAGTGCTCAGGCTTCCTTTTGTCACTTTTGAAAAGACTCCTCTATGTTGATTAAATTTAAAAAAATAAATAAATGTGCTCATTCGCAGGGACCTTTTAAATAACCTTCAGTTTGCTGTGACAGAACCGCTCCATTTGCTTTGCAAGAAAAGTCCTTTTCTGAGTGAGTTTGTAGCCATGTGACATGTGCTTCACTCTACAGCTCAGCTCACATTTAACTGAATGGCACACACACAATTTGATGGTATAAAGATCTGGTCAAACCAGGATGTGGAACGATAAAATTCATCGTTCATGTGTCCTCACCAAACATTTAGTTCTAGACTGTCAAGCTGTCAAACGGCTAATATGCTAACCACCTGGGAACATGGTAGCACTAGTTAGTCACAATAGCTGTTTTAACATCTGTCTGTTTTCTCTGTTCTGGGCCATTTATTCCTCTCAACAAGTTACCAAGGTAAGAGAGAAAAAAAAACTTACAGAGCCTTGTTACTCCAGAGTTGGGTTTCTCTAAAAGACATATTTCAATTCAGTTCAATTTTATTTATACAGCACCAACAGAATAAGGTAGAGATCTGACAAACGCAACAGTTCCCTCCAATAACAAGCGCTTGGCAACAGTGGAGAGGAAAAAATCCCCTTTAAGGAAGAAATCTCTTCAAGAAAGTGACTCGGGGTGGATGGCTACCTTCCTTGGGTTAAGAGGAGAGAAATGAGGGTTAGAGCAGGCAGAGGGGGAACAGCTGTAAATACTGCAAGCATTATCAGACCCGTAATATTAGTGGTAATTGTGATACTAACAGGTGTAGTAGTGCTTGAACAATAAAGGCAGCAGGTCATGATTACTATACTACTGACCACCTATCTTTTGTGGAGCGGTTTACCGGGACAGCGCAGGTTAAAAAAAAAAAAACTCATCAAATCAGAGCCGTGAACTTCTGGTAAACGTTCCAACTTCCCACGTAGAGTTTACCAAAGTTAAAAAAGAAAACCACACATGGATGTGCTTTCTGTCTCGCAAGTGCACCTTCTAATCCCAGCAATGTTGTAATGAACCGATTTTTACTTTTCATTTTGAATGGTGTGACCATTAAATGTGTGAATATACTTTGTCTTTTTTTACACAAACTGAAGTACATTTTAACAATGCTAAATTAAACAACTACAGAAAACTGCACGAAGTTTAGAACATCATCATTCAGGCAGTCTGTGTGGGAGACGGAAACAATTGTTTTCTATGGTGTCAATAATTTTCAAATCATCCCAGTTCTCTATAACAATGCTCACACAAGAATGGTAATGTCACAAAAAAGAGTCAACATGTAATTGCGTAGAGGAGGAATATGCATTAATTTTAAAAACCACATGCCTCGCACAAATATCTAGAACCAACCAGCAATGTTCCATTTTCCATGTGTGAAAGGAGCTTACATTATGTCATCCACCCTCTGTATATCTTCACAGCGGTACAACGCATTGTTTTTGGTCTCGGTGCGGTGACACAATCATCATTTGTCATCCCACACTCAAGAGCAGCCATCCCAAATGACATCCCTCCAAGTGGATGCCTAATGAAGACAAAAGCTCTTTTTGAGAACAGCCTCCTGTCTGGAAGGAATTACGCCCATTTGCTAGTGAGTGTGTGAAAGAAGCAGGGAGGTGACGCAGGGATGATACGGGGCTCAGAGCGGAGGAGCAGAGAGTAGTAGTGAAGAGAATGAATAGTGACTGGCGCTCAGCCCAGTGGCAGCTTAATGACTTGCGGTCAGTTGACTCTGTCTCAATTAATCAGACTGCTCTTTCCCGCTCGCCTCCTTTTTTTTTTTTTTTTTTTTCCTCTCCCTCTCACTCTCCCCATGGCTCTAATTTCTCCCTTTGTCTCCAACCCCCGAACAGAGATGAGGGCAGTTTGTTGTCTCTCTCCATCTCTCTTTTGTTTTCTGTATCTGTGCTTCTCTATCTCTACACCGTCTCCTTCTCTCCCTCGCTTTCCTTCACATGCTCTCTGGCAGCTCCCTCAACTGGACACTTTTCATTTCTTCTTCATCTCTGCATTAGTAAGAGACTGAAAGAATGAGGCCATTTTACTATCACCCTCTATCATCCCTGTTGTAGCCTGTCTAAGTCTGGGGAGGGTGGAAAAAAAGTCCCAGAGAACAAGTTTTTAAAGAAAACGCGTGCACACATCTGGCTGCAGCAGAGTCTGGAAAACAGACTGTGACCCATGCAGATGAGGGAACAAATTCAGGCATGGCAACACAACTGACCCAGACATGTTCACTCCTGGAGAACAAGAGGAGGCAATGTTGTGCTTCTATGTGTGTGCAGCTCCGCTCTACCATGTCAGTTGTTATCTGCTTTCCTGGAGGTCCCAGGGGGTCCTGCTGGCTTCCCAGGGTGGTCCTGACTGGGCTGACATTTGGAGGACTGGTCTGTGATGGCCTGTAGGGCTGTTGTGTGCAGCAGCAGTCACAGCTACTGTCTGCCTGTGCGCCGCTTCTCTCTCCCTCTCTGTTTTTTAGTCCTTTGTCTCTCTGGATTTAGTCTCCAGTTGTCACACCTTTCTCTCTCTGTCACTTTTCTTTATGTTTTTGCTTTCTGTACTCTGCACTCATCTTGTTCCATCTCTGTCTCATTTTCACTTTGTGTCCCTGCTGCCCAGCTTTCTCTTTCTCTCTCTCCATCCATTACCTTTCTTTCTCCCACACACGAGCACTCTGTCACGCTGACTTTCTCCCTCACACATACTCCTTCTTCTTATTTTCCAATCTTTCCACTGCACCTCTCCCTCCCTCTCTGTCAGCCGGGTCACTGTGCTGGGCAGATTGCCCTGAGGAGCCAGCCTGCCACCACGCTTACATGTTGGGAGTAGGGGAGGGGAGGCGCAAGACCTCTGCACTGACCAGGCTGACCCCCCCTTAAGCTCTACTGTGCAGTCAGAGGACAGAGGGAGCAACTAGAGGTCAAACGCTCCAGGAGGACTTATAACGCAGCCATGATGAAGGGTGACATCTATACAGTATTGATTCAGTTTTCATCTTTATTTCTGCAGATTGGAGTTCAGTTTTATACTTGGGTAAAGATTTTGTTATTTAATCACATGCAGGTACTGATATGCATTTTTCTAAGCCTCATTCAGATGAGATTAAACCAAATGAATTACTACAACTATCGCCAAAGGCCACTGGATTATTTTACTTATTAAAGAAAACCTTTTTGTTTTAACTTATATTTTTGTTTTAACTTATATAATCATAAAGTTTTGAATGCACAATAAATGGCTGTTGAATTGAACAAGCATGAACCTCAGATATTCACTCAGCCAGGCTGATAGCGGTAGCTGTGTTGCTCACACAGTTCAAATGACGCACTGTGACCTTTTATAAAATGAGCAACAGTGAGATGTTCAATATTTTTTTTATGACAGAGGCATCAACTGTAATGCTATTTGGACACGTTAAAAGGGGAAGGCAGGGGAGGAGGGTCTTTATTGTCTACTCCTACTTTTTTTTTTTATAAAATTAGATGTTTCACAGGCAGGATGTGAAATGTCTTTTCTCCATGGTTTCTATATACAGACACTTATTCACAATGGCTTTGGCTCAGCTTTGTTCTGCTGAATGTCCACGTCTGAGACAGACCTTATCCGGCAGTTTCCTAATGGTTAAAATGCTGCGCGAGATGATGAGTTTAATTATAGAGGAGCACTGTGAATATTTTATTTCCCACCTCTCCCTCTAATGTTAATCTTGTCTGAATGGGGCTTAAGTTGCTTTTATAGTAAACAGCAAGAATAAGTGACAAATTGTCCAGATATATTCAGTTCTATGCTAATTCCCTGGGGTTTTCATTTTAATTATAGAGTTTTCGGTCTTTTTTATTTCCGTAGATACAAAGATTGCTATAATGTTTTTAAGAGGAAACTCCTGAGTATTCCCTGTGGTATTGTCTGTTGCCTCTCCTGGTTCTGTGGAGTTGTGCGAGTCTAACACGTGGAAGCAGACAAGAAAGCAGCAGCTCCAAATGTCTTTTCCAGCTTTGTTTTTCTATCTTCTATCATACAAATTAACTGACAAGCTCTCTCACACAGTGCTAATGCCAGGTGTGACACTTTATTGATGCCACACTATATCATCAAATTTGAGCTCCAAATTGTTTCATAAACCTTTTATCACTTCATGGCTGTTGTGTTTATTGGGGCATTGTGTACGAATTGCTGTCTTTGAAACTACTTGAAAGTAAAGGCTCTTTAGAAAACAGTAAATAAAGAAAGTACATGTTTTTCTTCCTCTATATAAAAGCATTTTTTTTACCATATAAGGGGCACATTTTCCTTTTTCTGTTGCACCATGTTGTAACATACTTCTTTTTATCTATTTTGTGATATGAAATATTGGAGTTCAGGAACATTTGCATCAGCTGCTTCACCATCAGTTGCTTATATATTAGCGACTAGCTGACAAATAGCACTCAGTCAAAAGGGGGCGAAGGGGGCTGTTTTCACCCTATACTTCTTAACATTACTCCACTGATACACTCATTCCACCATTGTTCATTCTTTTTGTATTGTACACTTTATGTTTATACTAAGAGCCCTTCAATAAAACTCCTAACCACCACATCATTTGGTTTAAGGCAGAGGACATTGCCCAATACCCTGACGATGTAGACTTTCAGAGAGGAACCTGCATAACATGAAAAGGATCTAGTCAGACGTGAAATAGCAACAGCAATATGTTGACTCGCCTCAGACCATGAATGGTATTAGGTGGTACAGTCTTAAATTTTAGATCTAAATTCAGTGAGGTTTGAAGAAGTTTGCAGCAACAAAAGTACTTCCAAAGTTAGTCAACAAACATAAAAATGAGGTCCAAGTAACAAACACGTCTGCGCCTTACCAAGTGAAGTGGAAAAGTCTTCGCAAATAACTTCACCCTGTTTCTTTCTAGGTCTTTAGCCTTCCCGGCGGTGTTCCAATCTGTAATTACTGACTCTATTTGATTCTAATCACCGGTCTGAAAAGACAGATACCACATCCCCTTTTAAACCTTCCCACAAAGACCCAGAAAGGTGTGAAGGTATATTTCTCCCAATTATCTAGTCTGGATCGACCGGCTTGGTGCTGAAGTTCTCAGAGTGTGTTTGCCAATTTGCTGTGTCAATTAGATTTTCTCCTAGGTAAGTAATCAGACTCTGGGAGAGGGGGAGAGAAGGAAAGATGAAGGGAAAAGTAATTACAGCTTTTTGGGAGGTTTGCAGCTGCTCCACAGTGCCTCTGTACCACCCCTGTCTTTTTTTAATCACTTTTATTGGACTTTACAGGGAGCCCCTGCCTCAGTGTTTCTCAGTAAGAGAAGAGATTAGACACAAACACAGATAGCTGATACATACAAGGGTGTTTAAACACACACATTCAAATGTG
Organism: Rachycentron canadum; assembly: GCA_038496675.1. Classification (NCBI taxonomy): domain Eukaryota; kingdom Metazoa; phylum Chordata; class Actinopteri; order Carangiformes; family Rachycentridae; genus Rachycentron; species Rachycentron canadum. The sequence goes on along the minus strand of CM076664.1, from coordinate 1,439,260 downwards.
CACACATGTTCTGTTAATCTCAGCTACACACACACAAAGAGAAAAAGACAAACAATATGATTGATGACAACAGTATTTCTTCTCACTTTTATTTCTGCACATTGCCTGTATGCAGAGCTTTTTGCTGGGAATGTTATTTAGCATCGCATTTCTTCTGCAAGCATTTTCAGGAGTTCACTTTAAGTTCCCTTCACTTTTAATCTGGCTAGAAATGTGACTCACAGGAGCAAAAGTTGTAAATAAATTCAATAGTAGTATTAGGAAATGGGCATTTATTGCTTGGCCAGATTTATACAGACCATCTGAAAAAAGAAAAATAAAACCTCAGTACGAGCCTTACATTCACTCATTATATCCCTGAGAGCTTGACTGATCTGTCTTTGTGTTCTTGCTTGATAATAAATTGTGGGGAAATATGGAGGCAAGAGACAAAGCGGGAGAAAGCATTGGGCAGAGAGGCAGAGATAGGCTCACTCTCTGACACTTGGCTGTCCCGTCTGCCCTTGTCAAAACCTGACACCTCCCTAATCTCCACTCCCGGCCCCCCACCGCAACCCCCACCTCAGCTGGCCAAGGTTGGCTCACAGACAAGCCTGTCATCTAGTCAGAGATCTGGGACCTGTCCAAGCCCCATGCAGATGTAACCAAGATTCACACAGACACCTTTGGTCCCACGGGCATGCTCGACCACCACCTAAGACAAATCCTCAGACAATGTCCTTGGCCCTTGTGCATTTGATGTGTCTCTATGGGCTTACTTAAAGAAATGCTTATACTTCAGATCAAACCAGAGCCATCATTTACTTATTCCAATTTCAAACTCCATTTAAGTTTATCCAACCACCATCAAGACAAACTACCTCTGTTAATGTATTTCAGCACAAGCTATTAAACTTCACAGTACAATGTTTTTACAGCCTAAAAACCCATACAGCTTTAAGCGCCTATTACACTTCTCCAAACATCAAGTGCAGACTACAAGAAATATTTTGTCGGAAAACAACTGCACTGTGGGACCACAAGAGCAATATTTACCTCATTATCTCCTACAGTATATTTCTCTTACTGAAAACGCTCAGTACATACAGTCCACGTCTACTTTGAAAATGTGTTTTTAATGCCTGATGGTAGCCAGCATTCACATTTCTAATGTAAAAAAAAGTTCTGAAGTGAACTCTTCAAGTTCTTCAACAGCCATATGGGCAGATGGAAGTGGGTGGTGTATCCTTTGAATTTCATTTATTCTAGCCATTCAGATATAAAATGGATAAAACCGTGTTCTTTCACACAGAAATATTTCTTAATGTATTCAGGAGAACTGTAATGTGAGGAACATGCAGCACCAAAGACCAAAAAAAAAAAAAAAAAAAATGACATTGTGTACACAGTGGAAAAACAACATAAAACATAAAAGCCCAGTGCAGTGAGGTTACTGAACCTCAGTTAAGCCCACAGGTATATAAGCAGTGTGAGGTTAAGAGTTACTGTTTCGTAGTTACTCAGCTCATTTAACATTGATATTAAACTAATTAACAATAACCAGCAGGGTCCACATGCCTGCAGCTATTCTTAAGTTTCAAAGTCAAACATGCAAATGGTGTTCAGAGGTCAAATCTGGAAGCTAATGCTCATAGAAAAGGATTTACAGTTTGTTTGTTTTTTTTAAAAAAGTTTTACATTACATCACATTTACTCAGACACTTTTATCCAAAGCAACTTACAAATGAGGGACATCACTAAAAGTTCAGTGCAGTATGAGACTTTGGCATAAGCACTAAATACTACATCTAAGGGCAAGGAGATCAAGTAGTGCACCATAAGTGCATAGTAAGCCGTAGTTAGGCACGATAGAGTGTTAAAGGTGTTAAGAGAAGAGGGTTCCTCAGATGAGATGAGTTTTCAAGAGGTTCTTGAAAAGAGGGAAACCCCTACTCTGATCGAATCTGGCAGCTTGTTCCACCATCAGGGAACCGCAAACCAGGAGAGTCTGGATTGCCTTGTGTGCACGGATGGCAGTGCCAGACAATGATCCACAGAGCATAAGGCTGTATGACTGTATGTATCAAAAATGTTTAATTAAAAATATAATGAGGTAGGTTGGCTTTTAAGTGAAATAAGCACAAAAAGCACAAGTGTTTTTCAGTTCATGGTGAATAAAAATCTGGGTCACTTTTATTGGTCTTTTATCAGAAAAAATTAGTTTAAGGTTAATCTATGTATTCTAAATGTCAGCCTCTTGAAGAAATGTTTTATTGAGGCCCAAAATCTGAATCCATGTGGGTCTTTTTCTTTTATTCTCTCCTGCTACCATCAGCATTTCATAATTCTCATTATGGATAGTCTTTGATCCAAAGATTAATTCACTGTAATCATACCATAGGGCACAACTGTTATTACAAACAACACATCAGATCATAATCCTAGTTTAAAATAATAAGTAGGATGTATGGAAATGGAAATCCCCTGCTATACTAAGAAGGATATGTTGTGTTTCAAGTTGGTCTTCATTTATAATTATTTTAAGACAAATAACAGTGATTTTTATTTTTTTATTTTTGCACATTTGTATGCATTTTCTCACAGGCATGAGGGCTAATCAGATACTGGAAACTCTGACTCATTGATCTCTTGTATATGCTGCAGTGTTTGTGTACGTTTCTGCATTAACGATTGATAACAAGTGCAAACCTTTCCTCTTCTGCTGAATGAGAGGACCAGTCTGAAAATGATAACACACGCACACACACATGCACGCACACACACACACACACACACACACGCACACGCACGCACGCACACGCACACACGCACGCACACACACACACAAGCATATGCACGTAGAGGAGGAGTGCATGACTCATTCTGTGTTCATTAAGAGGGAAAGGAAAGATGTATCAGTCGTGCTGGGGGATGTGTATAGCAACAGATACATGTTTACTTAATGATTACATTTGTAAAGTGTAACACTCCAATCCTCTGAACATGCACAGGTGTGTGCACGCACGCACACACATACATGATAACAGATATTATGTGTTAAGTCTGGCTATTTTGTGCAACTCTAATTAAATCCATATCAAATCAAAGCATATATACATTAGACACATATTAGGTTTAATAATAATGTGAACTTAATGTAAAACATTAAGTCTCAAATGAACTTGTAACCTACACTGTGGCCTTAATAGCAGTAGAAAAACCTCATATTGGGTCTGGATTGGATATTTTAACATGAAAGCAATGTGTCACCATATCACACTTTGACTCTACATGTGGAGTCTCAATTTTTTTTTTTTTTTTGTCCATTCATCCATCTTGGAGCTTTTGAAGCCAATGAATTTGAGGCCTTGTGTCAAGGCAGCATCTTTATTTTTCATCCACAGCTGCTTACTAATTGTGCAGTAGAGCATTGGCTTATTGGATTTCAATTCTTAATGCAAGTGTGTCTGTGAGACATGCAAATGTATACTTTGTGTTAATTACTAATGGGTGTAAATACATCAAAAGAAAAGTATACGAGTGTTTAAATATTAAAGCTAAGCTGAGAGGCGAGAGTATTTAAGGTAAATGCTCGGTTGCCATTAACTGGTCTGCCTGGTTAAATAGCAAGCTCTTCAACGTGCAGCACACACAAATGCTGGCATCATAAAGCTGCACGCATGCTCACTCTCTCTCACTCTCTTTCTCTCTGACACTCACTCACTCACTCACACACACACCTTCAGCCAACCTAGAACACCTTATCAGCTCTTACTTAATTAAAAGCCAAGCAATAAATTTCCCAACTCTTCTCCTCCACAGCAGTGAAACACTTCCTGGAGTAATCATTCAATAGCAATCACTTAATATCTTATTTAAATGGCCTGTGTGTGTGTGTGTGTGTGTGTGTGTGTGTGTGTGTGTGTGTGTGTGTGTGTGTGTAGATATGTAAAAGTGTGTGCTTGGGTATGTCCTTCCTATCTGGTCATGACACACTGAGCCTATCCCAGCATGCATTGGGCAGGAGGCAAAATACCCCCCAAAAAACATGAATAAGTATTTTGAAAGCATGATGTTATTGAAAGGCAGCTAGAGCAGATAGAAATGAGTGTCAGCTAAGTGATTGTAGTGAAGCCTTAAATTCACGTTGTTTTAATGTTTATGTCATCAAGTTGCCTTTCAAAGTAAAGTAATTGACAAGGGAGCAGATTCTTGTCTCATCTGCTACCAACAAAAACCTTAAATGACCACATGAGTATCAGATCAGAAATCAAAGTTATTTTAAAGATAGTAGTTGTTCTCACTGACACATCTGTACAATATATTTGGCGTATTTTTATCATTAAGGTATGAGAACTAGTTATTGTGAAGGAGAGGGCAGTTTGTTACGTGGATCTAAGGCTTCACAAAAATTGGATTTTTGCAACCCTTAAATATATAAGTTTAACATTTTGGGAAAAGCATAAGCCAGCATCATTTTAGCTTAGCTTAAATACTGGAAACAAATGAGAAGCCAGCAGCTAGCCTACAAAGTCTGCCTATCAGCACACGGGGTTTTTTGTTTTTTTTTTTTTACAGAAAACTATTTTTGCAACAGTAAATATGTTTCAAAATAAAGAGAATTGCATCTAGATACACTTTCTAATAATATATTGAAGACATGGTATTAATTTAACTACTTTGCAAGTCATAAATAGCTACCTAACCATCAATCCATCCATCCATCCAACTTGAAGCAAATGGATTCCCAAAACAACTGTCCAATTATTCCTTGAAATATCAGTCCATGGCTGACAACTGGAGCATTTAAAGCATTCTGTGCCAAGAGCTCCATGTATTACTATCTAAAACACACTCATATCAGACACCAGTCCAAGAACCATAATGAGGGCGCAGCAGTGAGTGTGAAATCTGGCCATGAAGGTTATGCCAATACATCAACACACACTGAGGGAATGACGGGTCCCTGAGCACTTTCCTTCAGTTAATTTTCCCTCCTGTTTCATCACCTTCCTCGGCACCTCTGTTGGCTGACGCCTGACCTGGCCTGCAGGAGTGTGGAAGTGACAGACTACTTGCTTGTCCTGTGTCAAAGTGCACTGTGATGACGGGGAAATAATGGTCACACTTGCATGCACACAAGAACAAACGTGTGCACGTGCTTCAAGGAGGTTGAATGGTCTGCTGTTGAAGTCGACGGGGTATCAATTCGCCTGTTAGCTAACTTGTTAGTCTATGTGTCTCTAATTCACCTATATCGCCACAGAATGATTAAAAATGTCTGTTTAAAGATCTAAGCATTAAAAAAAAAAAAAAAAAAAAAAAGTTCTCTTATTAAAATTCAGATCAATAAAAAGTGGATAACAAGAATGGATGCATTGGATGCTTTGTGCACTGCACCAGTGAGAAATAAATGTGGTCAAATACACAGCGTAAGCATAGGTTTTACACATGTATTTTTAGCCTCATGCTTCACTTATTTAGAGTTAAACTGCTAGAGTTGGACTTCAAATAACATCAGCATCATTTACTGTATATTTCATGATTTTTCTAAAGTAAAGAGCACCAAGAACATGTTTTCTGAGGGGTGTGTTAATTGCTTCAAACCTGGAAATGAGCCCATGCAGCTGGCTGCAGTTTACAGTCTGATTTGTTAACATCACTCATGCAAAATAGTTTAGTTGTAACAGTTGAAGTGAAACTAGTGTCCTGCTCAGCACAGCATTGAACAAACAACGAACAAAAGATTCACCAGCTACAGCCAGGATATGATGTGCTCTTACTCAAACTGAACATCAATACGAGGTGAAGTGGAATCATAAGATTTTTTGTAAAATCTATGCACTGCTCATACAAACATTTGTGTGCAAAGAGTTTTTCAACTGCTCAGGATGTGGAAAGTTAGACAGGAATTTATAATTTCGTAATTTGTTTCATGGAAATAACTTTGTACTTGACCAAGCAATGAATCATTACTTACTACCAAGCAAGCATTTAACAGAGAAAGAGAAAAGTGGAACATGAAAAACAGAAGAAGAAAAAAAAAAAAAAAGAAAACGCAATAATTTATTTAGGAATCATTTATATGTAAATGATATCTGGTAAATGCTAAATCATTTTAATGAGTAGGTAATAAATGCATCAGCAAGATGTTCTTTTCTGATGCCCTTTCATATGATAATTGCTGGAGTTAAGGTTTTTTTTTTGGGGGGGGACATGCTAGAGTCGAGGTTACGTACATTTCTGAAGTAACTGAGCATCTCAAGTAAATCAGCTTTAAAGGGAAGATGTGTTTTTCTGAATATAGTTATAATCCATATGCAGTGCCTGAAGAGAAAAAAGGAGTTTCATGCAATGACCTCCTGCAACCTGAAGGTTATCTCTGCAACCACAACCTCTGAAAGCTAATGAAGTCAGAGCTCCAGAAACACCTGCCCTTCCTGATCAAAGGAAGAGATAGGAGGGAAAATATGGAAAAGGCTCAACTTTAATAACATTTACTTTAAATTTTAAATGTGCGTATGATAGACTTATTTCAGCCAAACTCTGCTTTTCTTTGAAGGAACAGAATTTGTTAAACACCCAGGTTTCCTACACCGAGGACTGACATTTGAGAGCATATGGCACCTCTTTAAGTCTGTGGAAAGGAACAGCCGGTGGAACCTTCCCTCTCTAGACTCCATCAGAAAGAAAAGAAAGCGAGTGTTGAATATTCATGACCATATTCATGACAGCATAAGGTATCCGCTGGGATGTGAGTGGGGCAGGTCATGGCTTTGAACGTACTTACCTCAGTGAGGATTCTGTTAGATAGCAGCCCACGAGAGATTTCTGCGAGGGGGCCCAAACTCTCTGAGCCTCCATGTTGTGTCAGAGGTCAATGCTCCATTGACCCTGGCAGGTGGGAGGCTGCTGGGAGCCAAAGGCCAATCAAATCAGTTCCACCTGGCCAAGACTTGGGGTCAAAGGTTACATTTTCTGCATGTGTGTGTTCATGGGTTGGCGTCAATATCCGGGCCCACACATTGAGGGCATGGACTCATTATAAAGCACTCATAAACGGCCCGTTAGCTGTGTTGTGTTTGTTTGTTTGTTGTTTGTTCTCTCGATAAAAAGGTAATGATGAATTTGTTTTGTCCCAAAGAATCTAACCCCCCCCCCCCCCGCTGCTCTTTTCACTTTTGTATGAGTCAAGACAACAGACTAATTGGTGCATTAAAACAGCCTGAAGCCTGAAATGAAGCGAGGCGGGGAGCACAGTCTCAAAGGTACATGAGGATTAGGAAAGAGAAGAGTCTAAGAGAGAGGCAGAAAGAGGGAGGCAGAGATAATGAAGAGAACCTATAAAAAAAAAATAAAAAGACTGAAAAAAGGGGGAACCAAAACAAAGAACAAACATGATAGGGAAACAAACTACCAAACAAGAACGATGAAAGACACAGCCAGCCTCCTAGCTTGTACTGAGATTTGTGAGTCCATGTGTTAAATTTTTATACTTGCTGGAGACAAATTGCAGCACAGAGTGAGCGTCTGAGCTGGGATCAGACACCCAGAGAGTCGGGAGGGAGGTGGGTGGGGGGGCGGCGGCGGCGGCAGAGCAGCAGTCGCGGCAGACCTGGCAGGAACCTTTAAAACCCTGAAAATCTAGACTCACACACTGAGCCTTGTTTGTTTGTTTGTTTGTTGTGATGATGAAAATAGAAAAGCAGGCAAACAAACACCACTTTCTCTTTTCTCCTCGGCCAAAAGCGTCTGCATCCTCTTCTTGTTCCCGCACTCATTCTGTGGCCAAGGATTTCTGTTTTTCCACCTCTCTCTCCATGCTGCATTCAGTTACTTTGTGTTGTCACGCGCCAAGTGACAAAAGGACAGATTGTGTTTCATAATGAAGCAGATCAGATGCATTTGCTATTCTGCACTGTAGTACCAAGCTTTGTACTTCATACTGTAGGACACACATTATAAATAGTGTATATTAGTACAATGCACGACCCTGTTACATCATCCAACCTCAGATGGTGAGACCCTGCTGCCTGAAACTGTCGTGCCTTTTTAATGTATCTGTCAGCAAGTTAGTGAAGCCACATTAGATTTTAAAAAAAGCAAAACCATGCCTTTCATCACAGCATTCTGTCAGACAGGCTGATTTAACTTTCAGCAGATTCCTCCTTGCCTTAGTGAGCAATCATCTTATTTTTGCTAAAATTAGCCACATCAGTCGACTTGGCTCAATTGTAATTCAAAAGACAATTGACGGGGGAATGATTGAGCTGTGAAATGCCACTGGCTCTTTAGATTTGTTTGATGTTCGATTACAGTCTTGCACTTCCTTTGTGACACTGCAGCACAAATACGCAGCTTACTACCAATCCTCTATAGCACAGTGCTGAAATTGAATCTCACACAAATAGAGTCCAAAATATATTTCTATTTTTTTTTTTTTTTTTTAAATAAAGTTCACCAAGTGCTTTAGCATATTAGCATTTTAACATGCTGAAGTTTGCATTTAAATAAGCTCTTAACATGTGGCCCAAATCCATACTACATCCTGATTCAAAGCAAGTATACATTTTCAATGTAAACATTCAAGTTTACATTGGAAATGTGAAGAAGTAAAATATATTCAAAGCCAATAATACTTGTGCTATGGCCGATTTTTGAATTAGCTGTCAATGGACACTATTCTACCACAAGAGCTATCGCAATATTCAAATAAACCAAAGGACATGGTGACACAGCTCCGGACAGATCTTTGACAAGACGAAGAATTAAATCTTAAGAGTCTTTCATCTTGTTGGTATAAAATGGCAACGTACGTTGATTATTATTTTAACAGCTAACAACCAGATTGAGCCATTCATAAAATCCAGATTAACAGACTATAGAAGATACTAGTAGTAAAACTTTAAAAGATTTCAAAAGCAACTTGGTAGCCTGGGTGGGAAAGACCTCCAACTCAAACCACAGTTTCTGAAATGCCAGTTTGAGGGCATCCTGGCAGCTGGCATCTCTGCAACTGTCTTGCATCGTCTGGCATTCACCCTGCAACAGCTGGAAGGGGGGCAGACTGACAGTCACAGACAGCAAAGATCAAAGAGAAGTAAAGATAGAGGGACAGAGCCCATCTGTCAACCGAAGCAGTCAGTGCTATACAGCGGCAGCTGGACGAAGCCTTTCACTGTAGTTTGGCAAAGAATCAACAAGTGTTTTCGTGCTGACTTTTAGCATTCAGCTGTGCCATACTCAACCAGGACATGCAAACAAAACAATCACTTTACTGTAGTGATTGATCTGCCATGGACAACAACTGCCGAGAACCCAACACTAGCTCAAACATCTTAAGTGCATTTATTCATCAACAGTGCAGGTGAGTTTGTGAGTCTGGGACGATGGACTTGTACTGTGGACTGCTGATTTTAAGACACTCAGTCCTGGAGACTGGTGGTGGAGACAATGAGCATATAGAGGTTGTGATTGACTAGCACTAAAGCTAAAGCTTCATTTTTCTTTCTACACGTGCAAACTCCTACACCGACTGTGTTGATGAAGTTTGTTTAATTGGAAAAGCAATTTATGACTACATTTGTGCTTTAGCATAGCACCATTTGCAGAATCTTATCTAACCTTTACCTAGTCTATGCTTTGGTAATGGCTTAATTCTGTTCAATAGATGTTATTGTGTTTATCAGGCCTACATGCCGAAGCTTTGTCTTGATGTGCATTCATGCCTGAAAATTACCTTGCCATCATTTTCACTTTTCATACTCTATTTCCTTTGATGTCAAGACATTAATTTCAGATGGCTGTGCTGAATGCAATTTGCATGAGTGATCAGTCTCGCGTGTGGGTGGACCTGGCGTGTTCTCACTCGTGCACCCTCTGCCTCTTCCTGGGTTTAAGGGGTCCTCTGGTGATCAGTGACACACTCATGTGCAACTGAGACTCTGTTCATATTAGGGAAGACAACGCATCCATTTTAGAAAATCTCAAAGGAACAGTTTGACATTTTGGGAAACACAGCTATACTCTCTGAGAGTGAGTTAGATTAAAAGATTGGCGCCACCCTTATATTTCTCAATTATAAGGTTACAACAGCCAACAGCCATTAGCTTAGCTTAGTATAAAGACTACAAACACGGGGTAGCAACTAGCCTGGTTCTGCCCAACCGTAAGGAAATCAAGCCACCAGCATCTCTAGAGCTAACTACACAACATAATAGTCATTTAAGTTATTTATTTTATTCAAAAAACAAGGTGTAAAAACAACAATTTTCAGTTTTACTGAGGGTTGTGTGTCATGCTATGTCTTGGCTGGCAGCAATGACTGGCATTCCTTAAATATCTGTTCTCATTTTTAGGAATCTTGGGTCCCAATTGAGCCTCTTTCTATAAATAATTTGCCTTTTATGTATTTCCATAACAGTCAGTGGCTCTTTGTGAGTCAGTTTAATTATTTTTAAAGAAATGTAATAAGGCATGAGATCATTTGAGATGGAAAAAAATAGGTTTGGGCAAAGGGAACATCGTGTTTGGATGGATGCACTGTACAGTCTCTCCTGTGACTCAGCCAGGGCACATGTTTGACAGTTTGCAGGTTTAAACATGTGTCACATTTTGTGGAGTTGTAGTTTTTCATTTATGTGCACTCAGAGAATATATGCATGTCTTTGCAATTCTTCACATTCAGCACATTGATGTAGGAGCCATCCACCTTGCCCACAGAGATACTGCAACCCTATCCTGCTCTCCAATCTACCTGCCCTGTCCGTTGTATCTATGTCGCATGGATGTATGACAGCCCTGAAGCTGTGCACTGCCACCATCATGGAGCACTTGACATCTTCATGTATTTATGACTCTATTAAAAACCTGCACAAGGACAAGGAGGCAGTGTGTTGTGGCGTTTCATTCTTCCCTCTCCCGCTCCCCCCCCCAAACTCCCCCTCCTTTCTCCATTTCGCTCAGTCATTAGCTCAGATTTATGTAACCACCTGCTGATAGGAAGTAGATAAATGTATGGCTAAAATAAAAAGGGTGGGATATTTGTGGTCAGTACAGAAATTTTCTTTTTGGCATTTTTATGTGACCTGAATGTTATTTTTCACTGACATTTAATGTATAAACGCTTAATTATTGCAGGTTGTATTCCGGATTCAGATGTCTCTTCATAACTCTTAATGAATTGTCTTTTTATCAGTGGAGGAAGAATAAAGAATATTTTAGAGAATATTTGTAAATTCATTGGAAAAATGTTCATATATTTATAGGCATGCTGTGGGTGCCACAATGCACATATTAAATGCATGTATTAATGCACAGTACAATGTACCAGATGGTCTATAAGGCCTTTGTGCCTGCTGTCTGCACTGATGATATAAATCTGACATGTGGCTATATCAAAGGGAGGAAGAAAATGCAGTTTTACAGGCTGTCAGATTGAGTGAAAGCCAGCAAACACTGGGAGAACTTACTGAAGATGTCGACCCTCTCACAGCATTGCTGGAGTGTGTGAATAAAATGATCTTCATGACTACAAAGAAGTCAATAGTTATGAAATCACAACCGTGACACATACAGGGAGACAAAAGTGTGAGTGTATCTTTTGTGTGTCTGTAGGTGTCTTCTGCTTTTTGGCACTTGAACTAAGTTCAATAGGCCCATTTCAGCTGCTCTTGAAATCATCGCCTCCATTCACGAAGAAAATGAGTGACAGTCAGTCTGTGTGCTCTCTCACCACAGAGCCTCTCATCTCACCGCTACGTCAGTTCCAATTCTTTGACTTAAAGTTAGACTTGTCAGGCTGTAGCATCATGGACATCACTAATACGCTGAATGTGGCAGTTTTATTTTCTGAAATGATGCTGGTGGCCTCTACATTCTCCTGTCAGAGGCGAATGGAGAAAGAAGTTATACTTCACAGAGCATATGAAGTTAATAGATTTTCACTATATGTGTAAATACAACCAAAAATAGGCATAGAGCAAACATCTGCTCAATTTCAAGATCAAAAAAGAAAGAAAACATTTGATGAAAAAAAGGTTTATAAGCTTAGAATACAAACCACAACTGCATAGCACGTTATTCAACACAATAGATGCATAATGTTCACTATCTTCATTTACATATTAGAGGAGAACACTACTTGTGTCTCCAATAAAACAAGTAACAGGGGCAGAAAAAAGTTTAACCCAAAGCCCAGTAACAACTACATTGAAGTTGCAAATACTGTATGCTGAATAATGTTTCCTTTCTCCAGACCCTTCTGAGCATTATGAAAGTTACTGTCAGGGAAATCCATGGAGGTTATGGCAGCCTATCCAACAGTGTGCTCGTTATGTTTGTCTAAACAAAATATGGAGCCGCATCTTGGAGCAAATTAGTGCCTAAATTGATGCAACTTTATAGTTATGCAAGAAACTTCAAAAACTAAAGATTTTGTCATTTTAGCTGCCATGAAGCAGTGTTAATAAACTGCAAGCAAAGATCTTTTATAACAAAGTAGAGCACATTTTCATTGCAACTGCGGTAGAACTTTTTTAGTCTACATTAAGATCACACATTGCACGTGTTTAAAGGTTGTAATCATGCAGACCCATTGAAGATGTTATATATGTAAGTATTTTTTAATGGCAAGTATTGTATGTCATGTAGTACCATGTTATCAATAATACTCACTTTGCTCCCAAAGACTTGAAGTGGATTGCACTTGGTCTTGGCGCTCACCCTGAAGTTAATTAAAAGACAGATATTAAAGTAGCTGTCAAGACAGAGGTGAGCCAGCTGTTCTGAAGGCAGCTTCTGCTGGAAGTTCACATGCTTTCAGTACAGTAACATCAAACAAACAGAAATCCCCACTGATGAATACAAAGTAGGAGCACACGCTCACACAAACATACACACAATATACTCTGGAGAACACACACAGATGATATTTTAAAGGAGCAATAATGACTACATTATCCACCATCGCCATGGGAACACAGGCCTGAGGAGCCCACGGGAGTCACCAGAGAGATGCTTCAAGGCACCGCCAAAATAAGATATCGTGTAGCACGAATGGGAAGCTACGGCACCAATGAATGAAACATTAAAATGAAATAAACGCCAATAAAGTTGGGCTTTATGAGGAGTGGTTGAACTTTTGCGTATACTTTATGATTTTGGCAGGGGGGGTGAGTGCTTATGTCATGATGACATACTGTATGCTGTGGGAAAATACTGCATTTAGGTTACACGCTGTAATTATCCTAAGGCAATGGAACACAAAACACGTCCCTGTGTCATTAACATTCAGAGTGGATACCTGTCCAATCAATCAATGAAACACCCTTTCTGAAAGCATGTGCACATATCATAGTTTCTCAAACGCACAGACATACACGCACGCACACAAATCTATACATGCTGCTCCCCCACACCTCCATATAGTCTCTAGTTACAGACAAATAAAGACATTGATTGCCCTCCATGTACCTAAACTTGTATTGACTTGGCTCAGCTGTCTGAAATTGCCACCAACTTGCATACTTTGTGGACACACATTGACACAAACACTTGTGCATACACACGCACACACACAAACATTTCTGAGCAAAATAATTGGAAAATGCAAAGTTTACCCACATAGTTCGTGTACAGCGCTCTGGCAAAACAGCTGTCACAGTTATCCTTGGATCAGCACAAACCTGCACATGCACGCACACACACACACACACAAACAAATATACACAGAGTGCTTGATCACAGCTTTGAGGCACACAATCCCTTACAAAGGCGTCTGTTGATTCATGGCAGTACATCAATCTTTTGTGCCTCTCAGGTGTTCAACTCACAAACACACACAACTGTACACTCAAAAGGATTTAACACATGCGTACAAAACCAGTCTGAGGGTGACACACACACACACACACACACACACATACACACACACAAGCAACCTAGTGTAATTGGCAGGATCTGCTGGGACAGAGCCCTGGGTGGAGCTCAGGTGATGAGGGGAAAAGAGGTTGATGAGTCCAAAACACCTCAAGAAATTACCTCTTTTCTTCTCTGCTTGATATTCCTTTTGTGTCACTCGTTTACTGTGCTTTTTCCCCATACACCTGCAGATGTGATAAATGAGTCACTTCGACTGTGTGCACTACAGTCTTAAATCATATGCACCGTTCTTTTTTCAGCAACAGCAGCATCTAAACAACCTTCTGTTACATGAAAAGAGACTATGGCCTCCAAGGACAGAGACAAACTCCTTTCTCTTCGTGTCAGATATTGTGTGCGGTTGAACTTGACTAGTATTCCCAGCGCTGCACTTCTACAGTGTCCTTGTGGAAGTATGCGTTGGACCCTTGGATGGGAAAATGTGAAGTGGAGAGTGTGGTGTCAAGTGATTAGGTCTTGGCCCAAATGCTTCTGGCTGCACTACGAGCAGCTTCTGCCAAGGAGAGGTGATGCTCAATTAAGCAATACTTCTGAAATTAGTTGAATTCAGTATGTCCATGTCTGTGGGCTGCTAGCATCAATTCCACTGAGAAGCAACACCCAACTCTGAAGCTTTCTGCAACTCATTGTTTTAGGTTTTCAGGACCTAGTATCAATAGATTAGCAAGGAAAGATCAATACCCATGTTTCTCAACTTTGACTCAATTTTGTAAGTGACAAGGGTTTGCTCACATGTAAGGCATCTCCAACTTGATAAATTATTGCAGTAAAACAAGGATAAAATATTTGCTTAAAAAATAATTGGTTGTTAGCACCTTTAAGAAAAATGAAGAAAAGAGCAGATGATGGAAGAAGAGACAAAGGTCTGTTATTCAAGCTGTCACTGTTACAACCTGTGGGAATCTTTATACAGATCACTCATAACTAAACCATTTACATCCAAGTATTTTTCTTAATATAGGCTGCCTGCAAGGGTGAGTCATTAAGCTTGTTGTAGTTTAGTACAATACTCAATCAGATGTCTAAAAGCTCCCCAAGATTCAAGCAGACCTGCAGAGGGACATCTCACACATTACATAGTTCCACCAATATACACAATTTTTATTCATAACAGACATACAGTGTGTTATGCCATTAACCTTAACCCCATTAGGAAACAGAAATTAGCATCCAACAAAACCAAAAATCTTGCCAACATTAATGCAAGCAAATATTGGCTGTAACCTTCACTAACAAAAGTATTCAACATCATTCAAGTATGTCTGAAATTAAAATTGGGCCTGGGTAGACTGCAAGCAAGTTTGTTGCCCCCCCCCCAATTTGCAATATGAATAAAAGTGATGAGGAAGGAGATGATGAAGATTGGGATAATTGGGCGGCAGAGATGACCTGAGGGAACTGAAACAGATAAAAGGAAACTCTAAATTTGCAGTTATGTGTTTAAAAAAAATGAAATATCCCTCATACAGCATGTATCATCACAAAAGAAACTTGTGACAGTAAGTTCGGAGAGAATTTATAAAAAAAAAAAAAGGTTTGCTGAAATACCTGAAACAGATTTGTGTCCTTGACCACACAACCTTAATCAGCAGCCCTCGTCTCATCACGCGCTCAGACCCGTTTGCCACTCACTGCGCTGTGGTCTGAACACAAGTGAGGGCAATGTGCTCATTAGCAGATATCAGCAGATATGCCTGATTTATGACTTTGCCTTAGAAGTAGGCTACATTCATGCCCTAGTTCAGCAATTACAAAACAGTCCTTTTCTTTATTGTTACGCATTAAATATGATACATGCTATGATGGTACTTATACTTCATGGAGAATCAATTACACCCATTACATTTATTTATGTATTCATCAGTCTTGAGGACACAATGATAGTGAAGAGAAAGGTATTTTGGGGAAAGTTTAGTCTCCTGATTAACAAATGCAGGAAGCCAGCAGAGAAAAGAAGAGGTAAGGGACAGAACACCCGCAGTCACCCTCTCCCTGCCCCCCCCACAGTCCTCCTGGGGCTGTGTGCCATTGATTTGCCTGCAGGCAAAGCTTCTAGTGGTTTGGGAGAGTACACAAGGAGAGCTGGCACATAGACTAATCGAAGGGCCAAATGAAAATTGAAAATTGAGAGGCAATTTAAGGAGTCAATAGCACAGAGGAGTGCTTGCCTGAGAGAGAGTTGGGTGGGTGTGCCTGTGTCTGTCGGCGTGAGGGAAAGGTGGGGGGGGACACGCGCAGAAAGACAGAAACACAGCAGGAAGAGACGGACATTAATTCAATGCATTAGAATCTTACAGATCAGCTGCCTCCTGGCACATAAAGCACCCACTTCTCCCATTTTCTCCCCCTCTCCTACAGTCCTACAGCCACAGTGGGCTGCCCCAGGGGCATGAAGTCTGCATTAATGTTGTAAGGTTGGATGAGGCCTGCAGTGAAGTCAGGATGGCATTACGAGCCAGTACCTGTGGCACAATGGTCTTCTCATCACTCAGAAGTGGCAGGGTGACTCTCTCTGCTTCTCTGTAATAGCATGTCACTGTTGTCATAGCTCTTGTGTGCACGCAGTCACTCAGTCATATTCACTTCTCCCTGGTAGCCTGTGGACAGCCATTGCAGGCATGCTAGTGTCAGTGACAGCACCAGGTGTTCTTGCTTTATGACACCGTATGAAGTGATGAGTGACAAGAAAAAGAGAGACAAGTGAGATGTGATCACCCACGACTCCCTCCTGGGGCAAGAGCACGTACAAACCTTTTTTATATAATAAAACTATTGCTATAATTACAAGTTGATTCATTCTGTAAGTGACCCGTTAATTAGCTTTAGTTAATCCATGTCAATTGAATACCTTTAGGTTTCAGCAAGCGTTCTAAATGAAATGTCAAAATTTGTTGTTTGTTCGTGACTTCCAGGGTGATACAAAGAAGCCTTTTCTGATATAAAGTCACGGCTGGCAGGAAAACATAATTTGTCAGTGCGTTCAAAAACAGTTACCAAGTTACCAAAAAATAAATCAGTTTTATGATGTGATGCTCTGGTATAAACACAACCACAACTCGATTGGGGGAAAAAATCTTGATGAGGATTTTAAAAAAGTGAAACTTCAACTGGTTTAAACAACTACTTTATTAGGGTTTAAGGTCAATTGCCCACAGGGTTAACATTAGCAAACAAATGAACAGTAGTCTCCTGTCACCGTCCCATGTTTAGCTGACACACCCAACTTCCTTAATGTATGGACTGCGTGGCTCTGTAGTAATTCTTCCTCCTTTGCCCCTGACAGGGGAGTGTTATAATTACTATGCTTTATCACTTAAACAAGAGCTGGTGTTGTTTTTGGGAACACGGCTGATGCTGTTGTTTTTATGGGGACAACAGTCTCTTAGGCCCTGGACTGTTCATTCAAAAGTAGCAGATCGAAGACATTACTGCATCACTGGATAGACAAATGCAGTCCGTATGTTTAGCTATTTTTTTAGACTTGACTTATTCAAGATTGAAAATAATTGTTAGTTGCAGCTCATTAGCAACTAAAATATCCAGAGGGTTTTGTTTAAAAAAAAAAAAAAAAAAAAACATTTTGTCAAAAAGCTTGACATGGATGAAAACATCACAGGACGTTCACTTAATATGTAGTGTCACATGTTACTATGATGCATTATGTTTTAAAACAAAGTATAAGAAAACCCTGAAAAGCTCTGAACCTGCTGCTCTGTCCCATTGTCTGCCCTCTGACCCTGCTCACAGCAGGAGGTGAGCAAAAACAGAACTTTCCCATGGGAATGAAGAAGGTACACTAATATCATTAATGTGCATGAAACACAGTTCACTGAGTCACCAGGATGTCCTGAGTGGAACTGCTCTCTGCGACAAAGAAAAGTTGCCCTCTTCAGCTATGCCTCCCTGCCTGCTGGCAATTACAGCTCCATTGGCTGAATCATTAGAGTAATTTACTTACAAAGTGCTCTCTACTCTGCTTTGAAGAGCCAAACTGCCCCATCATTTCCCTCCGGCATCGGACCATCACGCTCACATTTCGACCCAGTCGATATAAATGATCATCTTCTTTTGCTCTCTTATAGCACCAAGCTTTGAAGTTGTCTGCACTCAGGTGTAGTATCTGTGATACTCACTGGACCTGCATTGTGACTAGCAGACTAAAACCTCTTTCTATCAATACACCAATAGTAGTAGAGATACTGTACGGTCATACTGGTACAGTATACTATTTTTCCCTAATGTTGTATTTTGTGACATTAGAGCATTATTAGCTACGAAATGAAAAATGTACTTTATCACATCCACAAGCTGCACAGGTAGCTCTGCTCTGTAGGCAGTGGAGACACAGAAGCACTCACACACAATAACATATGCAGTGTGGCTATGCAGCAGGTCTTTTTTCCTTTTTGCTCATATGAATATACGTTTTTGTGTCTAATAAGCCATTTTTCTTTAATCTATCATAAACACGATGAGGCTGAAAAGGCAGGTAAATCGATTGGTTTTCATCTTTGGCACCCGTTAGCAACCAGCTTTCTGTAAGAAACATAAAGGCTTAAAAAATCCCATCTGGAGTATTTACTTATTTCATGTTGTAGAATAAATCCTGATAATATTAATCACAGACTTTATTTCAGTCATCTAACCAAAAACCTATTCAAAAAACCCATTGACTTTGGGATGGGGAAACCGAAAGCACTAAAATGCGAGTTAATTTGTGGCTTTTAGGACCCCCGCTTCCTGCAGCACTATATTACACATGTGCAGATTGGACTCCCATTTTGCAGTGCAGCCTATAGTGAGTAGTTGCATAAGAAAATCAGCAAGGAAGCTACAGTTTCTATATAAATTTGTCATGATTAAAATCAACCGGAATCATCAGCAGGAACAGGGTAACTGATGTATGGATGGATGTTGATGAAATAAAAAAAATGCTGCAAAGCCACACACACAAAATTAAATTCCAATGCCCTTCATTTCATTCACCTCAGTGTGTGTGGTATATGGCATTTGCCTGTAAATCACAATTAATCAAATGTCAGCCTGGGAAATGCGAATGGCAGGTGTTGGCTGATAAGAGGGGTCGCTTATGGGAAGAAATGAACCGCTGGATGCCAAGTATGAGCTGGAGAATCGACAGAGAGAAGGATTGAGATATGGGAAGAACACAATGTTGTAGTTTTATCACAATGCATTGTGATAACATAACAATATTACCCTTGGATATAGACAGCAAAGATATAGTAGTGGGTTGAGCTGCATTGGGTGAATCATTTTTTGACACATTTTCTTCTCTGTCACACACAAACTCCAACACTTTATTTGTAAATTTCTCTGCATGCTGTCCTTTTTACCTTGTTCCGACACAACCCCTCAAAGGATGTTGTTATTGATCAGTTTAATGTAGAGTTAAGGTGTGTACTTCATCCTGTAGTGATTTCACAGTTTTGTTTTACAGCATTTTGCTGCCCTCTTTTACCCATCCAATCTCACTCTGCCTCTCCCCCCTCTTTCAGGTGTGGCTTGACCACAGTGGTGCCCATTGGCAGCACCAGGTCTCCATCCATATTCAGTGAAGCTCTTCTCTGGGGTGGGAGCTGTGTGCCAGGACAGAGAGGACAGCGATGCCATGCCTCTGAGGATGGCTGTGTGTGGCACAATATTCAGACAGGGCTGTCTCTCTCTGGCTTCATCAGAAACTGAAACAGACACAGCCATGCAGATACTTGGACACAAACACTCTAACAGGAAAGCATGACGCACAAACACTATTGGGGAATGGTTGCATATTCCCAAAACTTATCTGTCATGTTAAGGAGGTTTGAAATCAGCAGTCAGCAAAAAGCACATCTGAAGCGAAGAGCAGATGAAAAGGCCGCAGTGAGCTTCTGCAATGGCAAAATATGGGAAAGACCTATTGTGTTAATACAACTACACAAATCCACAGCCATACACACATTGTAAATAATGCAGACATTCTAAGCAACTAAGTTTTGTTGAAAAATGCTAGATAATTTAGAAGCTAGAATACTTGCTGTTCACTATGTGTGTATTAAGTATTTTTGTGTGTGTGGACACAGAGCAGTGAATTGTATTTTTCTTAAGCCAGTTTCAGAAGCAACCAAAGAAATCTGGCTTTGTGTGAGGCTGTGGCGAGAGCTGTGAGCTCCCTCTAGTGTTTAAAACACACACATTTGCTTCTGAAAAAAAAGATGACTGACAACAGGATCGGAAAAGCATCACACACTGTGGGTAATAGAACAAAATGCTCTAATTTAATGGGTGAAGCGTCCATCTTCTGTACACCTGGTGTCCTGTCAGATAGTTCTCTGTGTCAGAGAGCATCTCAATCTCAGGGGATAAATACAAACATGGGATATGCAACTGCACAACCATGAAGAAAGGTAATGAAAATGACAATAAACAGCTACAGGACTCCATAACTTGATTGCCCAAACACAAAGATCTAAATTCATATTCACTGCCACTAGATGTGTTATTGTAGAGTTATCTGTGTATGTGAGTAAGTGAGGAAGTAACAGTTGGGCTACATGTAGCTCAAACTGCTATAAAAGCAACTTATGTTAGCTTAGTGTTAGCTGTGCTTCTGTGCACAATGGACATATACATGGACAGAGACCCTCTTGTTACTACAGGCCTGAACCGCTACCTCACATCTGATTACATGGAAAGCTGCTTTCTGCTACCACATTTGCATTTTAGTGGAATACTGAGAGATGGAGCTGATGAGAAGAAGCAATTAAAACCAATAAAACCAATCATAACCTCTATCTATTTTGGTGAGGTACACATACACAACTCCAACACAAGACAACTCCCTGTATGACTAAGTCTGATGCTGACATACGATGTGTGGGTGCAACTTGTCGCTCATGACAGCTTGAAAATTAACTTGCTGTTACAGAGTTTTTAGTTTACTTTTTTTTTTTTATCTGTTCTGTTGCTTTTCTTTCTATAATTTCCACACACGTGCATAAAATGCAACACTTGCATACACCACACACCCAGTTTTAATTAGCTTGAACATTTTTTTTCCAGCATTAATGGACTCACCTTGACATCCCATTAGCACACAACTAAAAACACTGACTCTCTCTCTTGTGAGGAGAAATAATTTCCTCAGGCTATAATAAAGCCCTTTCACACCTACATTCAATAATGGACCATATCAACCATGTTTTCCAGCATTCTCACTTTTCTCTTTTCATTTATTTTCCCTTGCCATGCAGACAGGAAGAGGAAAAGGACGGAAAAAGGAGCCAATATTAAACCTGTTGGGCTGTGTTTTTGAAGGTGTAAAAATTCTCAGGAAGGTCTCTAAATTAAGACCAAGTTCCATGAAACCATTAGTTAGATTTCCAGAGCATGAAGAGCAGTAGGTGGAAGTGGATGCACTTTCAGTTCAACATATACATTTATAGATATAACACAGCAAACAGAAATGACCCTGAAAAAAAAAAAAAAGCAAGCAATCCAGCATCTTCCAATACTGTTTGAAAATGTTTCTAGTTTCTATATGAGTTTATATTATGCGTACAAAAAACACCAATTAAATTTTCTTGTGGCATTGACCCCATGCCTAGGAGGGAATAAGTGTCAATGCAAATGCAAATCTTTGTGCAATGTCGCCATGCATATTCTGGTGATGTCACGTGATCCCAGATTAAACCCAAATTCTCCACAAAACTGATCTACAGCTGATCAAATACAATAATCATTTGATTTACTTGATGCTGTTGCTTTTATATTTTGTTGTTCATATTAAAGATAAATCACACACACACATTTTGACAAAAACAGGTATAACTTCATCTTTGCTGATATTCCCCTCACTTTGCCTATTAATACAATCTTGATTCTGCCTGCATTGTGATTGTAGATCAATATGCAAATCAATGCTTAACTTACTTCAGCTTGCAGAAAGTAACTTTTTAAATCTTAAGGCTGCCAGGTGGAAATCCACACCTTGCAATTGTTTCTGCCACATGGCATTAAGTCTTTATTAAAGCAGGAAACTTAATACAACACTATATTTAAACCTTAGACTACTCCAAAGCCTGAGAAAATGTGTGTTAAACTTGTTTTAAAGGTCTGGAATGATGCCTAAGTCCTATTCTAGAAACCAGTTCCTACAGTGAAATCAACAATCATCGGTCAGGACGAGACATCCCATTAGTGACTCTGTTTGTGTGGGTGTCGGCATCATTATGTGCAGTGATGACTGAGATGTTAGCAGTAGGAGCTGATCTGTGGGGAGTGTTTTTGACAGCCACTGCAGAGTGCTGGTGAATGAGAAGGATGTGTCAGTGCCAGTTTTATTCACCATCTAAAGACTCTTATGATTTTCTGATTGTTTACCTTATCGACAGTGGTTTTTACATAGATTTGAAATATTTTGCTGCATGCTCACTACTCTGAACCCAAACCGCTTCTGGTTAATTTCTATTTATTTTTTTATGTGTTAAGTGTTGACATGTACTTTGATGAACAAAGATATGACCTGTGATGACACGAATACAACTCCTCTCTCAGCTGACATAAATATTAATGATGCATATTGTGTACAGAATTTGTATACAGGTGTCATACAATGTAAGCATTTTAAGTGTAGTTATTTAGGTGCAGAAGAACACAGGTTATAGCATGTTTACACACAAAACACCACTGGCATTGTACAGACACACACACATGCATCTGTGAGTGATAAGTTATTTAGAAGCACATGAAATAAGAAATGTTATCATTGGACTTGCTGCTTGCCTGAATCCAATCACTTCCCATATTACCAGTAATAGGAAATTATGCAGATTGGCTGACCTTTCCCACAAACCCCTGCTTCAGGAGTCTCAGAGACCACCTGTGGAGATTGGACAGAAATGCACCAATAAACAAATTAATGAGGGATATGTGGGGAATCACGCAGCCTCACTGTGGCTGTCCGGAGTCAAAAAACACAATTATCCTCCAAACTGTCTATGCTACAAATGCTTCATTCAGCGCAGGCACCCATGCAACACGGTTGAGATGACTAAACATATAACATTCATTTTGAGTGGTGACATATTTCAATAGAAAAACTAGTGTAAGAGAAATTTGTGTATTTAAACCTTTCATTTTCAGTATTATGCAAACATAACGAAAAACTAGCAGAACTTAAAAATTAGCTGAATCTAAAAACTTTTTCACACTGGTTCACACACACACATGCACACACAGAGCTCCCACCCATGTTCTCCTTTGTCTTGCTGTTTGTCCTCTCACAAAGCAGCTGAGACAGGCCCTGTCAGTTTAGGTAATAAGGGGTGATCTGCAGTGCTTGATCCAATTACAGTAGTCTGGATGGCGGCTGTGTGCTTCTCAGCTTGCCTTTTATGTGCACGGATCATCTATCATGCTTGTACATGCAAAGAGTTGCCATTTTTCTGCAACCATGTAGTTTCTGTCCGGTCTGAAACCTGCATTTAGCTCATACCTACTTAAGCCCTCCAGCTGTGGAATGCTCCGGGTCTATGGCCTCTGCATCCTCAACCTATTAGCTTAGGCAGGGCCCATCACCCAGCTCACCCATGCATGAGATGGACCCTCTGTAATACAAATTGTCTGCACCACTTACGGCACTCTCTACCAGAGAGCAAACATGACAGCCATTAATTGGCGAGGCCCTCAGTGTGGGACAGCCCGCTGCTCAGGCGGGGAGGGAAGTGGGGGTAAGACAGAGCATAAGAAGACAGGAGTCAAAAGGGGGTGGGGAGATAGATGGGAAGGAGGGAATAAAAGATGGGAGTAAAAGAAGAGTAATCGAGGAAATGGGACAAAAGGGAGGGGAGAATGGAGGATGGGGTATAGAAAAGATGTATGAAAGAAAAGAGGTGTCAGAGGAGATAGGAGACAAGAGAGAGGAGCAGTGTGAAGCTGTTCAGCAGGCTCATTTCCCACAAAGTCCATTAACATTTTTCACAGAAAAAATTAAGGAGTTAAGAAAGTCTCTTCTCATTAGGTGCTCAAAGGAGGTCACCAAGTCTTGTGTGTGTGTGTGTGTGTGTGTGTGTGTGTATAAAATAGTTGACTACTGTACATACAGTAATATGGACAAATACTACAATAATACAGACAATGGCTACTAATCATCTAAACTCTCTAAATACAATTGCTATTACTCTTATCAGAAAATAAGGCCTTTTCTTCAATAAGTTTAGTGTATCTTTGCATGGCAATTATTCAAAGGTATAAATCCATTAATTTTTTCATACATTTATAAATCTTTTAATAATTTCCTTTGAACATTATTAAATGCCCTGGTAGCTCGGGACTCTGAGGTATCCACCATGTAAATAAAAAAAACTTTCCCTTGTGTCGAATTTAAAAAATAAAATTCTCTAAAATACCATTGATCCTTTTAGCTGGCATTCTGTTTAAAGTGATGTTTCAACATTTCAGGTACCTTAAACTGACAACAATGAAGCTGATAAAATAGAATGGAGCCAATCCCATCTGACATTGGGGCGAAGACAGGGCACACCCCGGACAGGTCGCCAACTTATACAGGCATGATTTATAGAGACAAGCAACCATTTATGCTATATTCTTGCACTTTAAATCATTAATCAACCTAATGTGCATGTCTCTGGACTGTGGTATGCAGCTGGAGTACCTGGAGAGAGCCCACGCAGGCACAGAATCATACTGGACCATAACCACCGAGCTGCCTCTTCATGAGAACCTCAATAACAAATACATTGTAATCATTGTGAATGTGATGCAGTTTCTGTACTGAGGTCCCCTCACTTCCTGACATGCTACTGAATGCAAAATGCATAGGGACATACTCTTACACACAGCTTTGTGTTGCATTAGTAGCAACAAGAATCAAAGATTCTTTAAACAGTAGGCTTTCTGAACCATGGAGGCCACTTATGACCAGACTGCACCATTTAAAATCTACTCACATTGGAATAATTTCTGGTTCTATCAGTCCTGACTTTTAGTTTAAAAAAAAAAAAAAAAAAAAAGTTATAAGAGACTCTAAGCTTGTGTATTTCAAATTGTCCAGGTAGCAATATATAAAATCCAATACTCTCCTGCTGTTTGTTGCAGAGTCGCTCAGGAAGAACAGACTTGCAATTCTTCGGAGATGACAATAGAGGTCACTGCAAGCCTAAACTTTTCTCTGGGAGCTGAGAGAGTTTATCAGTTTTCCACATTTTAAACTAGTATTCATTATTCTTAAAGTGTTTCTGAAGTGTATGAATTCAGAAACATGCATCAAAGAACTCATCTTCACATCTGATACAAATAGCTTTGAGGAAACTTTTGTCATTTCTTCTGTCCTTGAATTTGGGATATTTTCTCTTGAAGCTGAAGTTCTCACTGAACGTCTGTCCTTCTGTTCTGATGTAATCAATCTTCTCCAGTTGTCACTGTTTCTAAACAAGAACACACATCATATTAAAACTGATCTGTCATGTTCTCAGTTTGAACGATTTAGAATTAGCAATATATAGCTAGTAGATCTGTGTAAGATTTGGAGATAAGCAATGCTTTCAATCCTTATTACACAAGTGGTTATTAGTATGCGGTGCATCTTTATTTGTATGGGATGATCAATTAAAGCCCCAAAGCAGTATTACAGGAGTTACAGCTGGTAACTTTGGATAATTGGGAGATTTTTAAAATATGCATTATGAAATACCACATTAACAGCAAACACAAATTGTTTTTTTGTTTAGTCCAGGAAAACCGTCCAAGCAAGTGCGCAAATCTGTTGCTTACTTAGGGTCATTAATAAAAATTCAATGTCACATATGTTTTTGTTCATGCGTGATTTTGCATATTACAAACAACGTACCAACGTACCGTGTTGCCCCACCCACAAAGCATCATTTTACACACACACACACACACACACACACACACACAGCGTGAGAGAATTCTGTAATCTCTTAATCTCTCCACAGAGAATCAGGATGGTTGTGTTGTGCAGACGAGAATGTGAAGATGTCGCTGCTGTGCTTAAAGGCCTTCAGATAAACCTTAAAGTGAGGAACAGAAATATATATTACATATGTTTAAAGCATCTAATATTGGTGAAAAAATACATTTAGCTTGTGCAGCCTGAAGATGGAGCAGTGTAAGCAAAGAGCTAAAACCTTGTTTATTACCTACTTCTGAAATTATTCTGTATTTTATTCACTGTTGGCCTTGCTATCTGCAGGTTTCATACATAGCACTCCTAGGTCCCAGTGGAAGTAAACAAGAATTCCAGCTACTCTAGTTGCTGTGGTTCATTGCTTGGTAATGGATTCCTATTTCATTCACAATTGTTGAACCAGCCAATACAACAGCTGTTCACGACCTGCATCCCACATGTATTAGAATGTTGTTATACGTGGAAGGGGCAATGTCCATTTCAGAGTTCACTTACTTCCATCCTGACACCAGATGCTTGAATAATGTAGAGCATCTGATTATCCCATTAAGTAGTCTCCAGTATCCCCTGGTCTCACAGGACATAGTACATATGGACATATATAGCATTTTATTATTCAGCATACACAGTTTGTGTTGCTCTGAGTGCCCCCTTTGTCTTCATTCGACTGAGTGCTCGGCAGAGATGCGGTGAGACCTCACCCAAATCTTAGCTGGGGGCGATGAAATGCTGCAATAATAATGCCTCTTCCTTGTCTTACTTGTGCACTAAATCGTTTCACTTAGGAGGATGCTTTATTTATGAAATGAGGGAACCTTACACCGTGGGCGGACGGTTCAGTGCCTCAGTCTATGGGGCGATGTGAGGGAGATGAAAAGGGATCCTACCATCTTTATAAGGAAAAATGAATGAAACATGTCCCTTAGTTCAAATATGTCCAAAAAGAACAGCTAGCCTCCGCACGATCCCACTGGTTACATTTTTATCACCCGCATGATGGAGAGAAATGTATTTGAATTTATCTTGTATGAATGTGAGAGGGAGGAAAAATTTGCGCATGATCATTTAAATCCTCATTTGCCCACATTCACCCAAATATCCCATATCCAAGTAATTACATCTAATCAGTTGTGTAATGCCATGTAAATCTGTTTAAACTCATTCGCTGAATTCAAATGAGGAAATCAATGTTTGCCTTTGAGTTGTTGGAAATCAAGTCAAGTGTTTGCTGCGAAGCAAGAATAAGATTAAACCGATTTGCAAGAGGGGGAGCAAAATGAGCACAGAAATTTCACAATATTAAACACACAGACGCACACACACAAACACACAAAAAGAGCCAAATACGTGCTTGTTTGCGTGGATGTGTGTGAATGTCTTGCTCTGTGTACACAGAAATCAAAGGGTCTTTGAGGCGGTGGAACTGCGTCTGCATTGAGGCCTTCGGTTCTTTTAGCCAGAGACTGTTGTGTTGCCATGGAAACGCCTGTTGAACGAGGGTTCTATGAATCTTTCAGCAACCCCCTTTTTCTTCCGACCACTTGGGATCTTTTCATAACACACACACAACATACAAAACTTTATATTGCGGGGAGGTCGCCCATGTCGCCAGCAATTGGTCAACGCATCTTCACAGTTACAGTGGCTCGGCACTTGTTTCAGCAAAACAAACAAACAAACAAACAAACACCGGGTACATTAAATCGGATGCCTGAAACAAAACACCTTCACTTTGCATGGAGAAATATTGAGTGACTGCACAAATGCAAAAAGAGGACAAGCAGACATCATGCATGCTAAAAAGATGCTTGTTCACAGCTGGGGAGGGCAGAGGCAAGCACAGCAACTCTCTCTCTCTCTCTCTCTCTCTCTCTCTCTCTCTCTCTCTCTCTCTCTCTC